>JAYESA010000019.1:83395549-83425549 GCA_036927795.1 Iris macrosiphon | reverse complement strand
GTTAGAATAACTGCCACCCACGTATGAATGATCTTCTGAATCCGCATGTGACGTGTGTCCCATTATGAGGTAACGCGTATAACTGCTGCGAAGATCATGGCATGCAAGCCACGTAGGTAACTTTCCCTCGCATAGAAAAGGTTGGCGTAGAAGCCAATGACTGTCACCATGACGTAGAAGCCAAATAGTTGTCAAACTGGCGTAGAAGCCTGGAAGTTGTCAAACTGGCGTAGAATCCAGGTGCTGCATGGATAGGTAGCTAGCATAAAAGATAGTCGCTCCTCCTTCTTTGACTGAGGTCTTGAACGTAGTCTGAACCAAATAGCCTTATCATGCACCAATACAAATATGGCCTGAGTTGGCGGATTTCGAGGAGATAGCATACGGCGTGCTCCTATAGCTGAAAATGGCCAGGTCGGCGTATTTTAAGGAGATAGCGTACAGCGTGCTCCTATAGCTGAAAATAGCATGATGGCGTAATATGCGGAGGTGATGATGTGGACATATTAGCCGTAATTATGGCTCACCCAGTCTTTGAAAATAGGACCAAATCTCGTGCATTAAATGCAGAGATCTACCCCCATCACGCGCATTAACTGCAGAGACGTGCCTCGAGCTCTGTACGAAGAGCAGCTTTTGACGTGGCAGCTCATTTTGTCTTCTGCTGAGCGTAAAAGCTCATATCTGCCTGTATAAAACTAGGCAGTATATTCCCTTGAATGCGTAAAAGTAATTTGTATCAAAGGAATGCCGCTAAACGATGGTTTGTGTCTCTGTGCCGAACCATCCTTACAGTCGTCGTCTGGGTAGTCGTGCAGTACTCTTTGTCAGGAGTCAGGTTCACTACATGATCTGACAGGTTCATTCGAGGAATACGAAGAGTTCCTCGTACACTTTTCCCTTGCATTAAAAACAGATGGGTTTTACGCCATAAAGGCGAGATAGCAACCTTTTTACGCTGAAGCAGTCTGAAAATACTGCATTACGCGGGTTGTTCAGGAGCTATATTTTATGTTGTACTAGCGATGAAGCTCTGCTGTATGTCGATAGCTCTGAAGTCATGCTTTACGTTGCACAGCACCGAAACTCTGCTTTACGCGGGTTTTTATGCATACTGCGTATAATTCTGCAGCGTATTTTTCATACTTCTACAAGAGCCCCTTCAAAGTTTTCAAATTCCTCGTAATTTGAAACACTTTGAATGAAGCATAAAACGGTCAAGTTTGACTCATTCTTCGAGGCTAATTTCTCGGCAAATATTTAAGGATTTGCTAGGATTTGGTGTGTTCTCCTCTGCCTATAAAAAGGCGATTGAGTTAACCTATTTTTCCCACACTACCTTCACCATATAGAAATGGTTGCCGAGTTCTGTCATGCTGACTTGAGAAAGAAGAAGAAGATCATGTTCTTTCCATTCATAAGGAGCCGAAAGAGAAGGCATCTTCGAGAAAATGTCCTCTACAACGATGGATCATGGAAGGATATCATAGCTTCCTTTGATCGGGATGATCAGCAATTTCATATGGCGATTCGTCCGGGAGAGAGGAAGGGTCGTATTAGACCACACAGCTTGCAAGCTGTATTTTTTCCCATCATGACGGTGGACGAGGGCAGACAAACTGACCTTGTCTTCCAGTATTGAGTTGGGTTTGAATCCCAACTCAATCTATCATGGCTTACGAAGGGTGGCTCTTGAATAATTTAAACAAGCCCATTTTTGTATTCTTCTGCCATTAATCATTTTTTTGTTAATCGGCCGCGGAAACCGACTAACTACTGAAGAAGACGAAAAAGATCTCCACCAATACGAGAACCTGATAGAACAGACTCTTGGTGTGATCCTTAAATAAAAATAAAAAATCCTTAGTAGAACAAGGATTTCCATCATATATAATCATGAAGATAAAAAATCCTTTGTAGATTGGATTTCCATCATATGTAATCATGATTAATAAAATCGTCTTCTTTTACGCATCTGATGATTTGCCATATTTTTGCTGTGATAAAGTCTGGATATGTGTATCTTTGACACGTCTGAATAACTTTATGCCGACTCTGATAACAAGAGTATCTGGTCTCGTCCCATCTTTTACGCGTAACTGAAGACACGTAGAAAACTGCTTAGCATTTAAGTCAAATATCTGAACTGTCCTGCTATTTTGAACGATGAGTCGCGTAGAGTTCTGAACTGTCACTTCTTTGATAAGAAGAATTCTTGTTCAGACCATCATCTTCAAGAATAATTTCCCGAAAATCCCAGGAAGTAGGGCGAGAAATGGCTGTCAAAACTGACCATGCTTGAACTGTAGAGAAAGATTCTGACTGGATTTTGGATGAACTTCCAATCGACCCAAGAAGAAGAGTCATTTTCAATGCTGAACTCTGTATATTTTGGGTACTTGGGATGTTTTGAAGCTAAGAAGGAGCATCTTCTGCATGAACCCTTGTAATTTGCCGCCTTGAGAATTGTTCAGATATACGCATACTCTGGCCTGCGTATTTTGAGATATGCGGAAAGTCATAGATCTGTAGTGTATATGAGCATAAAATTATAAGTTTGTAGCCTCTCGAGCGTAAAAGCTGCTGAGCATAAGAGAATCCGAGCATAAAACCGTAGATTTATAGCCTCTGAAAAGAAAACTTCTGAGCGTGTAGTCGTAGATTTGTAACCTCTGAGGGTAGAAAGCTTCTGAGCGTAAAATCATAGATTTGTAGCTTCTGAGCATGAAGTCGTAGGTTTGTAGCCTCTCGAGCGTAAAAGCTACCGAACGTAAAAGCATCCGGACGTAAAACCATAGACTTATAGCCTCTGAGCGTAAAACCGTAGATTTGTGGCTTCTCGAACGTAAAAAGCTCCTTAGCGTAAAACCGTGAATTTGCTCTGCGCGAAAATTTTGAATCCGCTGACTGTCCGTCTTTCTTTAAATGATAGGCTGACGTGGTCCCCAATCATAATCGAATATTAAATATCGGATTTGGTTAGGAATTTGAAGAGTTACCTGAACTCTATAAATACTCCAAGGTCTTCAGAGAAGAAACTCTTCATCTGTCTTTTGCAAAACCCTAGCTTTTCAAGAACCTTTCCTCTTCGTCTCTTTCTCGAGAACTCTGAGTTTTTAGAAATGGCACCGAAACAACCTTCCGCCGCTAAGGGAAAGAAAGCTGCCTCCTCTTCTCACTCCTCTGCTCAAGCACGAGCGACTCCCATTGGGTTGAATGAACCTCGCTCTGAACGAAGTGCCCCACCGTCAAGCTGTGCACCGGGCATCATAGGTAAAGCTTTTGGAACAAAGAAAAATGAAGAAAATCCTTCGCACACGTTGTACGTGAACACGCTAGGTCATCTTCTGTGCTGAGGGCCTCCTTGAGGAAGATGATGCACAGAGATATTTTATCATTTACGCCCACATTCCTAATATGTCAGCGTAAAAACTCCATATTTTCGCAGTCTGGCGTAAAAAGCTTTAACTGTTGAAATTTGGCGTATAGTACAAACTTTGAGTGTTACGCTCTGGATAAAAAAATTTGGCATAACAATTCAAATTTTGGCAGTCTGATGTAAAAACACAGACTGTCAGATTTTTTGTGTATACTGTCAATCTTGAATTTTATGCCTAGGAAATAGGTTCCAGCGTAAAAACTCAAGTTTTTACGGTCTTGGTGTAAAAGCACAGACTGTTGATCTTTGGCATAAGCTGCAAGACTGTAATGTCTAGTATAGAAACTGACATGTTCTTCTTGTATTTTGTAGTTAACTTACAAATACCTTCGTTGACTGAGGTGATGGGTTCTGCTGCTGGGATGCTGAACTCCAATTACCTGGAGGATTTATCCCATGTGACAATCCCTATTTCTGGACCCCAGTATCCTGAAGGGAGGGGAATTCTGATATCGTCTCAGGGAGAACGAATGTTGTTGAGTATGATCAACGGAGAGCCCTTGACGTATATAGACGGGGCCAAATATATAGAACCAGCTTTGCTCTTTGGGGATATGATTTATAAACAATCCCAAATGAAGCCCAAGAAGGAAAACTGAGTTTTTACTACTGGGGCCATGGTCATGTACCTGCCCAGGATGCCGAAAGATTATCCTATCTCGGCATTCTTCTATGCCACGCATCCCAGGAGGATGTCGTGGACCCTGACCCCTAATCTTCACGGCCAGCCGGGGAAGATATTTTATCAAAAAGGATCAGACCAAGGATTATTTATGAGCCGCCCTTCAGGCCCTGTAATGTCTTTCAGGGGATTATTTTTGGGCAGTGTCCCGAGTGAAGATACTTCACTGCTCCAACCAGTCCAATTACCGACTTTCTGTAATGACTTCATGGGGCATGGAGGAGTATATCCCAAGGTTAATCCTCGGACCAGCGGGTGGATTAGCCCTGGGAATCTTCGATGGGCTTGTTTAATTGCCTGGGCCTTGAAGAACTTTCAGACAGAGCTGGAGAGCATGGGTCTGTACGCGGCTGTGAGTGCTACCAGTGTTGGGTTACCTCTCAACCCTAACCTGTTTTTGGCTTCGATGGAGCGGTATATCTTGCTCACTGGGACTTTCGCCACTCCGCTAGGGGAGTTGGGATTGGCCCTTCACGAAATGGCAGAGATTTCAAGACTGCCAATGGGGGATACTCCTTATGAAGAGTATGTTCCCACAAACCGGGAGCTGGGGGATACAACCCCTCGGGTGGTGGCAGTGTACCAGGAGTTAATGAGCCATTACCTTGCGTGCACCGCCTTCTATAATGAGCCCTCTGATTTGGCTCATTCCAACAAATGGGCGTCCTATCTCTTCTTTCATCATGCTCGAGATGCTAAGCACGACAAAGTCGTGGATAGCAGGGATAAGCCTTTGAGCCTTCTGAGCGTGCTTAATACTCAAGTAGTCGATGATCTTATTGAAGATGCCGGGGCTTCAGATCAGGTTCTTGATGAGAGGATAGGAAAATATCCTGCAGGCACTAAAGCCTACAATTATTTGAGGCATTGTCGCAGGCCTCTGTCCAGGGAAGCTCAACTGGCTGGCTTCCTCTCTGTATGGCTATGCCGATTAGTAGTACCAGGCATTGCATCTTCGGATAGCATTCACCGTAACACCTTATGGCCTGTGGTACATTTGGTGTTTGGGGCAAGACTGGGCCTGCTCCCTGTCATAGTATGCCGGATACAAGCCGGCCTGAGGGCCATTACTGATGGGCTGCTTGCCGATGAAACACGGCGTGACAGCTTTCCCAGGATAGAATTACCGTTCCTATATCTGCTGGGATGGTTAATTCTTCATAACCCCAGGGTGATGTCTCCCGGCTCTGCCAGTAGTTCAGAGAATAATTTCTTGTTGAATTACAAGAATTCCACTTGGAACGTGGCGACCGTAGTAGACTGTCGGCGAGCATTGAATTTTGCTCACAACTGAAAGCTCTTCTGTGTCGTCCCCACTGTACATATCAATCAACAGGGGACGACACTTTAGGATTCAGGTGAAGGGAAGATCGTTCTTTCCCCTGAAGCTTTTTATTGGTTGGTCTGCATTAGACCTTCCCATCGGTTGTATAGAAGTGAAGACCATTGCTTCTTGGAGCCCTACCTGCCTAGTCGGTTTGCCAGGCAGTTTGGGTATGACCAATTGCACGTGAGAAATGCCATCACCAGCTTCAGGTCCAGAGGTGGACTTATTGATGGAGCGAGAGGATGGCGGTACTTCATAATGGGTTGTACTGGAGCGATATTTACTATGCCCGCGACTTCACTCTCCATGGAGTTGCGCATCCTCCATTCGTACGTCCAATTTTATATGGCCACCAATACCTTCCATCGCAATTTTGATATGCGTGGAAGTTTTAGGATGTCCTCTTCTAAGTCCGCGGGAAGGAAGGAAATCCCATCAGTTTCCTCTGACGAGGATGAAGACTCTGTCGCTCTAGATGAGTTTTTGCTGACAGTACCGAGAGGCGTAATACCTCCGCCTGCAGAGCCTCTGGTTATCCCTAGTAAGCGAAGGGCTCCTGTTCTGAAGGAGACTTTCCCTCGCAAGAAGAAGAAGACTGTTAGTGGTCCTGTCAAGACTTCCAGCCATGAGGCTCCTAGTAGTGAACCTGCTGTTTTCCCTGTTGGGGATAAACTTTTGACTAGAGGTCCTTCGCCTATTAGAGAGGGAACCTCTATAGTTCCGGCTGGCAGTGCCGGAGATTCATTGCTCGAGGCTGCTGTCGCTGCTACCGCTTCAAGTAGTGCTACGAGATTGCCTTCGAGGCCGATAAGAATATCTTTATCCAGACCAAGAATGGGTCCAGGTCCTTCTTCATCTGTAAGTATCCCCAGCGAGATTCCACCTGATGAACCTCGATTGGATCTGGGTGAAGACTTGGATGACTACCCTCAGTCGTTATTCGGTGCACCCTCCTCTCCAGGTATAACATCTTACTTAACATCATTAAGAAATGATTTAGCTTTACTGGCTGCAGACGCGATATATACACCATCGCCATGGGTAAATATCATTTTTATGCCTCTTTTTAGAAAAATTAACATCAGGTTGATATTAACTTTCTCTTGTCTTCTTTTTAGGGGAAGACATCTATGGGGAGGGCAGCGTCGACACAACTTTTGGCTTTGTTGCAGCTCCTGCCGATGAGACGGCGGTGCTCGACCTTGAAGAGGAAGCATTTTCGGGTGCCGTCTCACCAAATACAGTTCCAATATATTCGGAGGAGGATGAGCCTGTCATCACGACGATGCCTTCCTTGAGTATGCCAGCCACTTTGGCCGTTGTTGGCACCTCTACTTTTGTCGCACTATTTGCTGAAGCGATAACTGTGACGATACCCTCTACAGTCGTTCCTGGAAGGGGATTTGCCGATATTGCAGCCACTCCCAGCGTCCATTCGGATCTCGCCATGCTGATTGAGCAGTATACTAGTATTTTCTACACCACTTTGAAAACGTTGATATCAATGGTGCTAGAAAAGAATCTAGGCTTCGAGGCTCTGAGGAGGTCCTCCCAGTTGTGATAGTGCCGATTAGAGACTTCAACGACGCTGGAAGAGCTGATGCGCTGGAGCAGATAGTTAATGGTTTGGAACAACCCATTAACAATTATCTGCAACTATCCCAGGGCAGTATTGATGACCTGATTCAGGCTGAATATGACTCTTTGACTGCGAGGCTTGTTGGAGAGATGGAAACTCTGAGCAAGTCCATCGAGGCTCAGCAGAAAGAGATGAATGAAGAGCATATCGTATTGGAGTATGTCATTCCCCAGCTGGCTACGTGCGAGGCCGAATATGAGGAAGAGGCAGTAAAGGTCCGCAAATTGGAAGACGACCTTGCTAAGGCCAAGGAGCGGGCTCTCTCTTTGTCGGCAGCTCGAGATGTGTTGAATGACCGAAGGGAAGCGGCTCAGCATAACCTGGCACGTGCGGGTGTCACCCACGCAGATTTTGTACATGCTCGGTCTGAAATGTATGCCTTGAATAATGAGGAGGCAAGGTTGGAGTGGGCCTGCGCTACAGTTTTGAGCTCCAGGAATGAGAGAATGGCCTCTCTGGTGCAGCAGATCCGTGATTTAACTGCTCCTCCCAAATGATGTACCTTTTTCTTTTATATGTAATTTGCTCTTTCTGGAGATAATAAAAAGACTTTATCTGACTTTGGTGGACCTATCATTTTTGAATATAAATGACAGGCTAGGGTGAAAGTGATATCAGAGGTAATATGAACGTGATATAAATTCGGTAAGCTTCAGCTGGACATATCTATTCAGAGGTTATATGGACATGATAGAATATGATCCAACTAAAATTTGTACACAAAATACTATCAGAGGTAATATGGACGTGATAGGTTTTGATGTTCCAAATTAGTTAAACATATCTATTCAGAGGTTATATGGACATGATAGAATATGATCCAACTAGTTCTTTGGAGGTAGTATTGTCAGAACGAGATCTTGACCATACTCTATTGTGCAAAGGAGATTAAGCATAGTACCACTTCAGGAATTTGCCATTGATAGGAGCCATTAACAAGTCTCTATTAGGCTTAGCT
Organism: Iris macrosiphon; assembly: GCA_036927795.1. Classification (NCBI taxonomy): domain Eukaryota; kingdom Viridiplantae; phylum Streptophyta; class Magnoliopsida; order Asparagales; family Iridaceae; genus Iris; species Iris macrosiphon. The sequence continues at coordinate 83,417,504 of JAYESA010000019.1, read as the reverse complement.
AATCTGTAAGCGCCGTTTGAGAACGTCGTCTCGATCACATAAGGGCCTTCCCAATTGGGCTGGAATTTACCCTTACTCTTGTGAGTAATGATTATTGGCCTTTTTACAGCTAAAACTAGCTTGCCAACTTTGAACACTCTTTTCTTCACTTTTTGATTAAAAGCTCTGGAAATGCGTGCCTGGTAGAACGCAATGCGTTGTTGAGCTTGAAGGCGTTTCTCATCTAATCCTTCCAGCTCTTGAAGCCGTAATCGATCATTATTTTCCTGAGTTAACTCATTAGCTACTGCTATTCTGAGTGACGGAATTTGGATTTTGATGGAGAGAACTGCTTCACTCCCGTAAACCAATAAGAATGGGATAAAACCTGTCGGTGTTCATACCGTTGTACGATATACCCAGAGGCATTCTTCGAGCTTCTCATTCCAATCTCTTTTGTTCGAAGAGACGAACTTCTTCAAGAGTTTGATAATGGTTTTGTTGAAGGCTTCTGCCAAACCATTAGCAGCAGGATTATATGCCGCAGAGGCCATATTTTGTATTCGATTTTTATCGCATCGGTGAAATGCTTGGCTGATGAACTGAGGCCCGTTGTCATAAATTATCCTTCGGGGTATCTCAAAGCGATAAATGACATGGTGCTTGATAAAGCTGACCACGATGGATGTCTTCACCTCGGCAAGGGGGATTGCCTCTGCCCATTTGGAGAAATAATCCGTGATGGCTAATATGAACCGATGACCTCTGGAAGAAGACGGGTGAATAGGCCCAATGATATCCATACCCCATGCTTCAAAAGGCCAGGATGCCACCGTAGGATGTAAATGTTCAGAAGGTTGATGTATAAAATCTGCATGAAGCTGACAGGCTTTGCACTGTCTTGTATATTTCATTGTATCTGTGATCATAGTAGGCCAGTAATAGCCCATCCTCCTGATACGATCCTGTAGCTTAGGACCGGATTAATTTGCTCCGTATATACCGTCGTGAGCCTAACGGATAATCCGCTGCGCTTCATCACCGGAAAGACATCTTAATAGCAGTCCGTCATAAGTCCGACGATATAGAAATTGTGAAGACGCATCAAAATAGAAGCGTAATGATCGTCTTTTGATGGATACTGCTTCTTTAGGATCTTTCGATAAGATTTTGTATGCTACAAAATCTATAAAGGGACATCTCCAGTCTCTCTTGGGAAGATCTGTGTTCACAGCGTAGCTACATTCTATGTAAAAGTTGTTTTTTACACAGAATAGATCTCTGTTAAGAAGGATGACCGAGTTCTGCCTTCTTAAAGGAATAGCTAAATCTGCAGCTAGACTGGCCAGGGCATCAGCTTCCAGATTGTGAGATCGTGGCACATGCTCTAGGTAGAACCCTTTGAAAGTCATTGCTATCTCGATCGTTGCTTGGTGATAAGGAACGAGATCTGGATTACGGACTTCGTATATTCCTCTGACTTGATTGACGATCAGTAGAGAATCACCGAAAGCTTCCAGATATTCGACGTCCAATTCTTTAGCGACTTGGAGTCCGATGAGTAGGGCATTATATTCTGCCATATTATTAGAGCAGGGTTCGCTAAGAGAATATGCTCGATAGATGACGAGTTTATCAGGAATGACCAGGACAATTCCTACTCCTGAAACCATATTTCCCCTGGGATTAGTCCTAGAGGCACCATCGAAGAATAGCTGCAATGTAACACTTTTCATTGCTGAATTACATTCTACAACTTCGTCGGAAATGTCCTCGTATAGTTTAGAGATTTTTGGAATTGGATGAGCAGCTAAGAAATCAGCCAATGCTTGGCCTTTGATGGACTTCTGAGGGACATACACCATATCATAAGGTGTTAGTAACATCGCCCAAGTCGCCAGTCAGGAATTAAGGACACTTGGCTTGTTCATCAATACCCGAAGTGGATTGATCCTGGAGATGACATGAATAGTCTGGCCTATGACATAGTGTCTCATTTTCTGAATGGCGAACATTAGGGCCAAACATTCCTTTTCTACTGGATTATACCGGTGTTCAGCTCCGACCATCATCATGCTTAAGTAGTAAATAGCCTGTTCATGGCCCTCATCGTTCTTCTGTGCGAGAAGAGCTCCCAGAGAATGATCTATTGCTCGAACATACAACAAGAATGATCTTCCTATGATGGGAGGCACCAGAACTAAAGGATTAGTGAGGTAGCGTTTGATATCATTAAACGCTTGCTGACAGGCTTCGTCCCATACGAAGGATATACCTTTCTTCATGAGACGAGAAAAAGAATGACATCTCCCAGAGAGGTTGGATATGAATCTCCGGATATAAGCCAGACGACCTTGAAACCCCCTGAGTTCTCTCAGATTATGGGGTGGTCGCATTTCTAAGATGGCCTTGACTTTATCAGGGTCCACTTGAATGCCTTTGGCGGTGATGACAAATCCCAGGAATTTGCCACTGGATACACCAAGAAAGGACTTTGTAGGATTCATTTTGAGTTGATGTTTGCGCATCAACTCAAACACTGTCTTTAAGTCTTGGATGTGATTATCCTTGATGCAACTTTTGACAGCTATATCATCCATGTAATATTCCACTGTTTTGCGTAGGTGTTCATAGAATATGTTACTCATAGCTCGTTGGTATGTAGCCCCGGCATTCTTCAGTCCGAAGGGCATAACCGTGTAGCAATATACCCCAATGGTGTCCGGAAGGCAGTATGCTTCTCATCTTCAGGATGCATCTTGATTTGGTTGTATCCTAAAAATTCGTCCATGAAAGACATGCATTCAAAACCGCATGTATTATCGATCATGACGTCTATGGTGGGAAGAGGAAATTCATCCTTGGCGCAGGCTGCATTCAAATCTCGGTAATCGATGCAGACACGTACTTTTCCACTTTTCTTCAAGATCGGGACAACATTGGCGACCCAGTCAGGATGTTGTTCTTCCCGAATGAAGCCACAGGCTATCAACTTCTTGATTTCAGCTTCGATTGCGTCCATCATATCCGGACGAAATCGGTGTTGATGTTGCTTCACAGGCTTCGAATTGGGCAATATGTTGAGTTTATGAGTAGCCACTTTTGGATCAAGACCTGGCATATCCTCATAATTCTACGCAAAGACGTCGATATATTCTTTTATCAGCTGGATTATTTCTTTCCTTTCTTCTTCGAAAAGATTGTTACTGATAAATATCCGCTTTGGCGAAAGTTTATCCCCAACGTCGATTTGGATAACTTTATCTTTAGTGGGAGGTTCTCTCTGCTCGAACCAGAGTTCCCATTGCGTATCCATTTGTTGAGCCCAAGATTCATTCTCAAACGGTTCAGATTCTTGTTCCTCTACTTCAAGGAAATCTGTTAATACCATATTTACTGATAATGCTCGTTCGAGATCATTAGATGAGTCGGAGGACGACGAGCTATCTTGAGAAGAGAAAAATATATCCTCATTTGACTCAGAAGTTGCAAGGGAGGTGGTATACCCTAACCTAAAATGAGTTCGTTGACAGTAGGGATCACCGTGCAACGGCATTCGCCTGCCTTTCCCATAGTTGAGGCCTAGTTACAGCTTCAAGTCATAACCCATACTTTGCATAATTTTTAAAGCTTGTGGGCTATATCTGTAAACCAGCATTTTTCCAGCATCGTCATTGGGAGAATCTTCTTGTACAGTCAGCTCATTGCGCATGCGACCGAAGACTATTAGATGCTGACTGTTGTGAGTAGGCTGGACAATAAAGATAGACTCCTCTTGTGGCCCATATGTCGTGATGACATTAGATGGTGATGCTACTTCCCACATATATGGATGATAGGAATCTATAGCTTTCAAGAATCTTTGTGCTATAGGTTCTATATCGTTATGGGAAGAGGATTCCTGATTTGGAATTTGAGCGTCAATGTACTGGAAAAGAGGATCTTTATTATCGTCAGAAACCACGTTCCTGGTTATATTTACATCAGTTGGCTGCTTGTTGCACAGGAGGTTGATGACCAAAGGTGGAGGCTTCTGGTTCAAAGTGATCACTAGAGGATCACCTCCCTGTCCTGACTTGTCTTTGTTCAGGTGGATAGCCATGGGTTCCATGACTTTCGGACGAGTAGTTTGCCCTTTCACCTTGATTGACAGAGGTTGCTCGGCAGAGGGTTCTTCTGGCTCCCGATGGGATTCCTCCTCTGTCTTGCCTGACACCTCCTCCATATAGTCTTCGGTGTACAACATGGCATCGGAGTAATAGGATTCTACTCCTTTAAACGGGTTAATATCAGCAAACTCCATTTGTACTGTTCCTTGGGCATCTACATATTTGAAGCATTTATGTAGAGTCGAAGGAACGATGTTGTGGTCGTAGATCCACGGTCTGCCAAGCAAAATGTTGTAAGACACCTGCCACTGATCTGAGGTTGCCAATCTGGATCCTCAGACGAATCTTCCCCAACGGCTTGCTTTTCCTGGCGTTAAAACCCACAATTGTAGTGGTGGTGTAAGCCAATTCGCTGGTAGGAATCCTCAGCGGTCTGAGCAGACTATAAGGAATGATGCTGATCGATGATCCCGGATCTATGTAAATCCGGTCAACCTCCATGGAACCGACATATCCGGTGTAATAGAGGGGTCTATCATGCTTGTTATGTTTCAACAGCATGTCATCTTGAGTGAAATTGATATTCGGGACCACCTCGATCACACTATGGCATTGAGGATATGCCACAGGTTCTTCATTAGGGGACTTGAGCTGGGTCAAGTATGTATCTGCCTGCATTAATGCTTCACTCAGGGCTTGACGAGTGTCTTTAGAGAGCCTGAGTAGTTCAAAAATGGACAATCTGGCTGGTGTATTAGCCAACTAGGCAAGGATGTCGAAGTTATATGGCTTCTCCAAACCTTTGTTTTGAATGTTCTTCAAAGGTTTATCAAAGCGTACTTCTTTTTGCTTGCCCTTGTCCGCCGAAGTTGGTCTCGAAGGACCGACCTCCGGTATGACAGGTTCTGGTTCTGAAGGCTTGGCAGCTGAAGCGTCTGCCGATGCATCTTCCTGACTTCCTCCATAGTCCTTGAGGTAGGCTTTCCCTGACCGGGTTCCAGTAGCCAAGACCTCTTCTTCTGATATCGAGGATATAGCAACCATATGACATGGTTTACGCTTCGAGTTCTTTCTAGACTTAGCCTTAGCAGCTTGAGTCTCTTCCTCGATCTCTGATACCAGATCTGAATGAACCCACATAATCTCGCCGCGTTGGGTAGTTAGGGGTACCAGGTCATGATTTTGACCCTTGGTTGGAGGAAGATTAATAATGTTCATCGTTGTCCGGGAAATGGGTACAACACTATTCGAAACTTCTTGAGGAGGCAGATTGCCAAATTGCAGAGAGATCATGTTGGCTGTGACCGTCTTCTCGCTGTTGTGCAGAGTGATGGCCTTAGCATCGATCAACTCCTGGATTTTCCTTTTTTGTATATAACACGCCTTTGTGGGGTGATGTATGTACCTATGGAAAATACAGTACTTGGGGTTATTGGTACTGCCGACTTCATTAGGCCGCTTTACCTCAGGGAGGGTAATCTTGCCGCTTTTGACTAGACACTCGAATATGCTCGAAATATCTTCGTCGTCAAAAGAATATACTTTAATGGGCCTGGAAGTCCCAGGTTTTGTCTGTGTGGTTGCCACAGTCTTTTGTATGGACGTATTGATCGCCAGAGCTTCTTTTCCTTTGGAACCACGAGGATGGTCGTTGTTGGAGGATGACTTCTTGCCTCTATCAGAGGTAGATATCATAATTCCATTATCATGCGCTTTCCGACTATTGTCTTCAGCGACCACCACTGGGATAATAAACGAGGGCCAATCATGGAACTGATATGGTCCTGTAAACACCGAGATCACTGAAAGAAGATTCTTCCTACAAATGTCCACCAATGCCGAGTCTGGAACTCTAGGAGGCATTTGCAAAGTGGCTTGACGAAAATGTTCGATAAAAGTGTGAACGTTCTCTTTCTCCTTCTACTTTACTTTAATGAGAGAGGACATAGACATGTCCATCCCCCTTCATAGAATCGCGCAAAGAACAGAGTCTTGAAATCTTCAAAGGAAGTAATGCAGTTGTCCGCAAGACTATGGTACCACTGATAAGCCACCCCCGAGAGACAGCCTTTGAACACTCGAGTGAGAAGGGCGTCATTCCCTTGCAATAACACCGTCATCATATTGAAGTAGTTTATGTACTAGCTCGGTGATGTCTTTCCCTCAAACAAAGCCATAGTCTATGGTTTGTATTTAGGAGGGAAAGGAATCTCATCCCAGATAGCTGGGTAAGGCTGGTTGATTCCCAATTTCTTTAGCTGATCCTTATGTTTTAAGGCATCAAATTGGGCTTTCAATTCCCACACTGCCTGCATCGGATCTTCAGTTGGCAGAGGGACTGCGGAGTGGTGAGAGATTGGTTGTATCGTAACTCCAACAGGAGGTAATATATTCTCCGAATTAGGAAGTGGAGGAGCTGCTGACTCCTGATCTAGAGCAGGCTCTTGATTCGCATTGGATGGTGGTAAGTCCACCCCCATACGTATCTGAGTCGGATGGATCGATGCTTGAGCTATAGCAGCTGTGTGTTGAGTCAGCATCATCTGGTGCATATTCTCCATTATGGACTGTATCTCTTTCAAAGATGTCTCCAACACAGTGATGCGTTGCTCAGTACTTCCTGACGAGGAAGCCTTTTCGCGTTCATCTTCAATGGCATAGACTTCTATTTCTATGGATGTCATTGAAGGGCTAGTATAGGTCTCCGTAGAGATTGACTCTATACTTTCAGCATCTGATTCGGGAAACTGGCGACCCTCAGTGTCGGAATCAGAAGAATACGAAGCCGGTTGTCGTGACCTCGAACGGATATTTTGGAATACCCCAGCTTCAATGTTCTCAAGGAGTCTATTGAATCTCCTTTGGCTTGGAGTTCTAGAGGGATCACGTCTTGAATTTGACCTTCCTCTAGGAACGTGTGAAGCCATGTTCACTGATGCAAATGTAGGCTCTTCTTCCTGTAAAGGCAAAGAGTATTTCAACCGGTCAAAAACTGACCATTTTGCCTTAGAGTAGCAATAATTAACTATAACTTTATGACTATTACAATAGTGCTCCCTAGGGGGCATAATAGACATGTGGGAAGATCCTCTATATTTGCGCTTCTGGATCAGATATTCACGCAAGTTGGGAGGATTAACAGAAGAAGAAGAAGGCTTGTTCTTTCTGTTTACATCCGTTGGAATGCGGATATTGGGAACTCCAACCCTTTCTCTGCCACCTATATACAGCAGTTCAGCCATATGAGTAGCAGCTGAACCATAAGGAGCATATCTATCCACGAACTGGGTCTTCTTTACGCTGAGGGGCTTCTCCTGGCGTAATTTGAAATTTTTCTCAGGCTGACGTAAAACTGAGGAAGTCCTCAATCGGCCATCAGCTTCTCGCATAATCTAGAGAGCGGGCAAATTCTTCTCTTGCTGGCGTAAAGGCCGAGAAGTTGAGAGATTCGCCACTTGTTTTCCCTTGCATAGTTTGCAGGGCCCATCTGCTTTTCCACGGAGGAAAGATATATTTCTACGCGCGGAGCGCGTTTGGAATTTCTGAATTGGCCCTGAGGCATTATCAAAAATTTTGTCTGCCACGTGATCGATGGGAGACTGAGTTTTACGCGCAGAGCGCGGAGTAGACTTCTGGACTAGTACTGAGGCATAACCAGAAGTTTTGTCTGCCACATCACCGACGGGAGACAGAGTTTTACGCACAGAGAGCGGAGTAGACTTCTAGACTAGCACTGAGGCATTGCCAAAAGTTTTGTCTGCCACATCACAGACGGAAGACAAAGTTTTACGCGCAGAGTGCGGAGTAGACTTCTGGACTAGCACTGAGGTATTGTCAAAAGTTTTATCTGCCATATCATAGACGGGAGACAGAGTTTTACGCGCGGAGCACGGAGGTTGCAAAGCTACAACCTTGCAGGTCGGAGAAGCCAGAGAGTCGGCAGGAATGGTAGGAGATATCCGGGGCATCCACACCTTACGCAATTTCCTGTTGTCTTGGACAGAGAGGGAGTGAGAGCTACCCCCTGCTCGAAGCATATCTTCGTAGGCGGATTGGTCGAATTGGACGACCAAGGTCTTCTTCATTGATCCTACTGATACTGCATTGTGTTGAGCAATTGCTTTCTCGTCAGATGAGAAAGAGGTCATCAGCAGAGTCGTCATCTTATGTTTGATAATAAACGGAAGAAATAAAACTAGGTTTATACGAAACCCTTTCTTAGGTTTACAAACAAGAAGTAGTATTAATCCTATACGAGGATGTTAAGTACAAAATTTAATCTGGATAAATATTGTTATAGGAGTCTGATCTGCGGTCGATCACTTTTTCCCTTGGATCATACGATGATGAAGAAGTGCTGTAGAAGAAGGAGATGCTTCAAAGATTGTAAGAAGGAGTGGATGCTTGATGCCAAAATCGTCGATCACTACTCTCTGTCTGTGCTCTTCTCTCTCAAGAATAGATTTATGATCTTTCGATCTTCTGACTTCTATTCTCCAAGTTTTTGACCTTTTTCCGACCTGTTCCCCCCGGACCTTTGTGGACAGAGGTCTCTATTTATAGAGTTTTAGTGACAGTAACCATCCAGTCGGCGTAGAAGCCGGACAGTGGAGAGTGTGGCACTTTTTACGCGACGGTTAGAATAATTGCCACCCACGTATGAATGATCTTCTGAATACGCGTGTAACGCGTATCCCATTGTGAGTTAACGCGTACAACTGCTGCGAATGTACGCTGCGAAGATCACGGCATGCAAGCCACGTAGGTAACTGCCCCTCGCGTAGAAAAGGTTGGCGTAGAAGCCAATGACTGTCACCATGGCGTAGAAGCCAAATAGTTGTCAAACTGGCGTAGAAGCCAAATAGTTGTCAAACTGGCATAGAAGCAAGGTAGGCGTAGAATCCAGGTGCTGCATGGATAGGTAGCTAGCGTAAAAGATAGCCGCTCCTCCTTCTTTGACTGAGATCTTAAACGTAGTCTGAACCAAATAGCCTTATCACGCACCAATACAAATACGGCCTGAGTTGGCGGATTCCGAGGAGATAGCATACGGCGTGCTCCTGTAGCTGAAAATGGCCAGGTCGGCGTATTTCAAGGAGATAGCACATAGCGTGCTCCTATAGCTAAAAATAGCCTGATGGCGTAATATACAGAGGTGATGATGTGGACATATTAGCCGTAATTATGGCTCACCCAGTCTTTAAAAATAGGACCAAATCTCGTGCATTAAATGCAGAGATCTGCCCCCACCACGCGCATTAACTGCAGAGACGTGCCTCGAGCTCTGTACGAAGAGCAGCTTTTGACGTGGCAGCTCGTTTTGTCTTCTACTGAGCGTAAAAGCTCACATCTGCCTGTATAAAACTAGGCAGCGTATTCCCTTGAATGCGTAAAAGCAATTTGTATCAAAAGAATGCCGCTAAACAACGGTTTGGGTCTCTGTGCCGAACCATCATTACAGCCGTCGTCTGGGTAGTCGTGCAGTACTCTTTGTCAGGAGTCAGGTTCACTGCATGATCTAACAGGTTCATTCGAGGAATACGAAGAGTTCCTCGTACACTTTCCCGCTGCATTAAAAGCATATGGGTTTTACGCCATAAAGGCGAGATAGCAACCTTTTTACGCTAAAGCAGTCTGAAAATACTGCATTACGCGGGTTGTTCAGGAGCTATGTTTTACGTTGTACTAGCGATGAAGTTCTGCTGTATGCCGATAGCTCTGAAGTCATGCTTTACGCTGCACAGCACCGAAACTCTGCTTTACGCGGGTTTTTATGCATACTGCATATAATTCTGCAGCGTATTTTCATGCTTCTACAGCGAGCAGCAGCTGCCAGCAGCAGCAGCAGCTGCAGGCGCGCGTTTCAGCAGCGCGCACGCGCGTGCCCGAGCTTGTTTTCCCCTCCCCCTTCTTATATATATATATATATATATATATATATATATATATATATATATAAATAGACATATATATTAGATAGATATATAGATATTAGTATATATATATATATATATATATATATATATATATATATATATATATATAGATAGATAGATAGATAGATAGTTAGTTAGAGGGTAAGGTATCCGGGTAAGGTATCTCAATACCTTGAGATACCAAGGTATTGAGATAAGTTGGGTATCGGGAATGAGGTAGTTGCCTATACACTACGTTATATATATATATATATATATATATATATATTAGTATATGGTAATATATATAGATAGTTAGTTAGTTAACTAGTGTTAGTGAGGGGTAAGGCTTGAGTATCTCAACACCTTGAGATACTCAAGGTATTGGGCATCGGGGCAAGGTATTGGGTTTTAGCCTAGGATTGAGGTTAGAGATACTTTTGTATATATAGTTATATATATATACGTGCTGGTATATATTATAGAGGGTATAGGCGGGGCGTATAGCGTAGGTTGAGGTATCGGATACCAAGGGTATCCCGGTATCTCAAGGAGGCGAGTTTGAGGGTTTATTAGCTTAATGACCTAGTTTTGACCTACAATTTTAGGGGCACCCTAGTTTGACCTAGACTTGACCGTAGTTGACCCGGTTGACCGCCAAAGTCAACTTTTGACCTAGTTTTGACCCAGAGTTAACTTTTTGACCCAAATTTCACCGGTTTGACCCACTTGACCTAGAACGACCCTAGAAGCCTATTTTTAGTTATTTTATATCTGTTTAACTCATTAGAAACCTGTTTAATCTTACTTTTCGTAATAGGTCCTTGCAATACCAGTTCGGATCGCTAGTTGCTCAAGACGTCAAGCGAGTACATTCTCTGATAGTTTTCATTATCTGATGATTATTATGATTCAGCTTCTAGTATAGTATCATCTAATTTTCTGGCATGACACGGACTGCTATTTCTGGATTCATTTACTTGCGACACATATATTTTATGTTTCTGGCCTCTATTCTGGAATCACCTACTGGCATCACTATAGGCATCACTCATGTTTCTGGCTGGACTCATACTTGATTTACGTGTCGGGTCTTAGATTTACTTGTACTAGTCGGGATAGAAAAATACTCGAGTAGACATATAAACATTCCCAACTGGAATCACCCCCTCTGGTCTAATCTGGAATGATAGCAGCCGCATACCTAGTGTGCGGTGAGCCGTACTTACCCCTAGCCGTTTACATGTCGAAGCAGGTATTTCAAAGACACGAGTTCATTCTTTCTAGTCTGGACTCTCTTGCATTTCTTACTGGTCTCACTTACATGTTTCTGGACTTGACTCATTACATGTATTCTTGCTGGACTCACTACACGTTCTTGTGCACAGACTTGATATTAGTTTAGATTTCTTATATCTTGCAGTCATTACTATCTTGCTTTTGATATTCATGCATCTTTTTCTTTATGCACCAGTGATATGTATATATATCTTGTTCATACTTTATTTTTTTCACCTTGCTACTTGCTACAACTGTTTTATAGTTTTATCATTTAACTGGAACTGTTGTTAGAGGTGTACTTGCTCCAATCATGACTGGATATATTTTTCCCAGTGGATCCGGAGGATTGGTGTCCGATATTGTAAACCTCCTCACCCAAAATAAGTATTTTGTGTGTATTTTATATTATTATATTTATTATAGATGTTGAATTTCTTTAGAGTATTCTCTTAGTTAATTAGAAAATAAATTTCTTGATATATTTACTTATATAAATATTTATTTAGAATTATTTTAGGTTATTTTAGATTTTGGAGATTTTCTAAATTTTTGGTAATTAAAACTTAGGAAACATAAATTTTTAGGACTTCCATGATTTACTATGAGACCATACTTGAATGTTGTTACTACCAAATATTTATTTTAAAGTTAAAATATTAAATATATTTTTCTGTAATTTATTTAGAATTTTAAGTAATTATTGGATTTTTGGAATTATTGAGGATTTATTTGATATATAAAGTCTTAATATTAGATAGATGCTAATTTAGTGTTAATAGATATTAATAAGATTATATATAAATTATTTGTATTATCTTTAAGTCTATTTAAAATTATAAATTATTGAGATGAACTCAAACTCTATTTTAAATTAATTCAAATCCTGAGCCTACTAGGAAAAAAACTTCATGCATATCCTATCCTTATTTAAACTGATCATAATCATATCCAAATTAGCCAATCCTAGTCTTATTCAATTAAACAATCTTCACCATTATAAATATCTATTAGACTTATGGAATAAACTCAGCTTTTATATTTTTTTTATCCCCAAACTCCTCTCTTTTTCGTCCAAAAATAGTTACAATTCGTTATAAATTCAGCCTCATTTTCTATTAGTTATGACGACTTAAAAAGATGATAACTCCTAGCTCTGGACTCCAAACGTGCTCCATTTTTTTTGTTAGAATCATATCAAGGTTAGTTTCCTGAATATATAAATTATTTCAATAATTTCAGAACCTATTTTTCTAGAATATTCTGAAAGTGCCAGCTGTCCAAAATCAGACGCGTTTTCGTATTTTCGAGATTTTAGGAGATCCCGAACTCGGAATTATGAACCATTTAAAGTTTCAAAAAGCTAACATGAAAAATTCTAGAATAGTATTTTTCTATAATTTAAAATATAATTTTATTCTACTGTAAAAATTTGTGCAACGTAGACGTAAATAGGAAACCACCGAAAACTGTCATCTGTGCGCCCTTGTGGCTATAACTCTTTACCGACTTATGATTTTATGAAACTGTCAATTCCAACGTTCATGTAGCATTGAAATCTATAGGATTCCACACACAAATCCAGAATTTGAGTTGGTTGACTTTTTGGTCAACGGATTGCCTCGATTTGCGTACCATGGATCACAAATCCGTAAAGTTGACTTTCTTTGGACCAAAATTAGGGTTTAACAATAAAATCAGATTATAATAAGATTAAAATACTATTTTATGTTATTTATTCAGAATTAAAAATTAATTAAAATGGAGGAACCTATTCACCCACTTTTGTAATCTAACTTGTTTAATTTATGTGACGGGTAGATCGGACGACGCCTTGAGTTGTGATTTCATCCTTTTTTAGAGCAAGAAAGTATACCTTACCATTGTAGTGTTATTTATATTTCATATATTGCATGCATCTTTATTTTCTGTTTTTAGTTCATATATTTTAACTGTTATATAAAATGCGCGCGATTGTGTCATCGCGATATATTTTTAGTTATATATTTGCATTGACCTTGTTTATGAGACTACCCCATTATCATGTAGCACCATTAGGTTCATTTGACTGTGACACAATTTTTATACGAGTTGTGAGTCTCATATAGATCACGGACTTACGTATTGACTAATCATCGGTACGTGTGGGATATGCGTTAGGGATAACTGCTGATAGAAACTTTGTATGCTAGAAGACTTAGCAGTTATTAGTAGTCCAGGAACATAGCCTATTATAGTACGGTGGTATAATCCTTGTCCTTGTTTGGTTGCCGAATTGGGCTAGGGTACTAAAAATAGGCTATGAACCAAATTGTGTCATGGATGTGACATGCTTAGAGCATAGGGTGGGGAGAACAACAAGTACCGCATTTGGGCTCCTTTGTACTTTTCTTATTGTAACCCGGAAGCTCCGTTGGAGATACGGGCGGTGATAACCCCTATACTACTTGGCAGCCTCTGCCATTCAAAAGACGACATGCTTTGAGGCCCCTGATTCTCCGAGAGAGTCATGTCAATCCCATTTATGGCCAGATAGTCCACTTGTTAGAAAGTTGTTCTTAAACTGCATTCACTTAGACGGTTAGGCGACCCGTTGGATATTTATTTTAGTACTTTATTGGCATGCTTTTATGTATCTTGTTATGTCCCTCTGAGGACCTGGCCCCTTCCAGGTGTATCTGTTCTTGAGTATTCGCAAGAGCGCATATTCAGATGGTTATATATGTTTTGAGGATGTCTTCTCTTCGAGCCCTGTGGACGTTAGTTGATATTCTTATATTATGTTTGTTGTGTTATACTTATATTATATTTACTTTTACATTCGAGTTAGTAGTGGATTTGTTTCATCCAACTAGTATCTTTAGATACTTTGTATTGAGATATAGATTCATAGATATTGGTTATTTATTTATATTTGATTTTCGTGGATGAGATTTAGATTATACCCTGTGACTTGTGATAGATTAATACCACTTATGGATTTGATATTCATATTACAGCGTACGTATGGGTTTGGTTTCCATATATTTGAGTTGCCATATCCATACGGCTGGCATGCTTACGTGTTCCTAGTCCTAAGTATTTTGGGACTGGGGCGTAACATGTTTTTAGTGGTGGCCCATGCAGGTCGAGAGTATATTGTCTCGGTTACGTTACTGTGTCGAGCAAGCCTGCAATTAGGATTAGAGTATAGGATCTCATCCACAATTGACTAGGAATTACCTTCCTCCCAATCTGTTCTATCTAAATAATTGCATCCTGCTTGATTCATGTGCTTCCCTAAAAGTTCTTGAGTATAGCCTCTCCTAGAATATAGAAGTCCCTGTTGTTAGATAATAAGTAGGGTAACCTTCCTATTAAGAGTACAACTAGAGTGCTGACACACCAATAAGTTTAGAATATCTAGTGAACTCTAGAATTCCTTATCTATAGATTGGTTTACCATTACCCCTCGATGTATTATGAAGACTTGAGAGTAGTATAGACACTGCTAGAGTTAGTTAGAAGTTTTACCATAATGTTTGACCCTAGTATTGAGGAACCAAAAGAAAACCAAAATTTAATATTAGGACTGAACCTAACTTTTATAGTGAGATAGTATTAGAACTATAAACTTAGGTCATTGTCTTATTATTAGTAAACAACACCTTAGGAAGCCTAGAGGAATGTAATCAACATTTTTTTTCTCTTGATCATACCTCGAACATAGCAACTAGCATACCACACCCCCTTAAAAAATCATGATACTATCTAGAGCCCTCTATTTTAATATTATATATTATTCCTCTGCGACCTTAGCATTCGCTAATTGCGCGATGACAAAATTTTGTTCTTCTATTCTTCATCTTTCAACTCGTGCCACTTGACACCTCTGATTATAGACCAAGTGATTTTATTCTATGATAGGATATATAGTTTGCTAAGGTTATAGTTGTAATATTGAATTTTGAATTATGTGCCTTGTAGTTATAACCTGATAGTTGAGTTGTTCATTTAGATTGTGATGATTACCCCTAGTTGTAGATCACATAATTTATAATCCCACCTCGATACAAGTTAGATCCCTTTCCCCTTGTCGTCCAGTAACTCTTCTATCGTTACTATTGACACTTGTTCTATAAGCACTATGACTAAGACTTAAGACGACCATGACCTATGTAATATAAGAGGATACCCTAATAAATACTAATTGTTATAAGTTGGGTAGTATACCTCACAACATAGTATTCCATAGTCTTTTGACCTATTATTGAAGTGTAACTGAACAACATTAACTGTATGCTAGTTTAAGACGATATTGTTTATTCAGACTGTAGAACTTAGAGGCTATACCCCTACTTTGTCGACTATCGACTTAGACAAGGAATTAGTATGACAACTGTAGAGATTATAGAGTCTTATCTTTTGTGAACTTGAATTGTTATGTACCTTCTTTCATCATAATCCAGCGTATTTATATTTGCTGTACTACCTTGACTTATGCTGCTATTATAGCCTAGTTTTTGCAAGCTTATTCTTTATTGAGCTTGTTCATGACATATGTATTATTGGGGGGCCCACAATAATATATTTCAGAATCAGTGTATTAGGGTCTAGTTAACCTTAGTGCGCTTGGTTCGTCCTTCGCATAACTACTTTATGTGGATTGAGATATATAGTGATTAGTAGACAAATATACTTGCCCTCTAGATATGTCTGAGTATATCGTATGTGTTCCATAACTATACCGATACGAGCATGTGAATAAGAATTACCAAAATAGAATTTCAATCAACAACTGCTTTGATAATTCCCATTTGAATTCTCTAATCGCCTTGATCTCCATACTTCTATTCTAGTACCTTTTTCTTGAACTCTTTATCATTGTTTTCTGTCTTCCCTTATTTCGGAAAGATAAAACTTCGTGCTTGGTATAAGTTTGATTTACAGATAGTACTAGAGGTACCCATAGGCCAATCGCATTATTTGGTGACTATCTTTTATAATTGATTAAGGGCATATCATATATGATATATTTGGTGTTAAAAGTTTTGAGGATTAAATGACATGAGTAAATAAATTAAGGAATATTTTTCTTAAAGTGTATAGCCTTATATGATAGATGGATAAATTCTAAGTTGGATAAAAGTCGTATTGTTAATTTGAGGTTAAATTCTTTCATATTGTGATCAAGTAGGATTAGATGGAGAGATTAAGTCATTTTTTTAAATATAGAGAATTTTAGAAGAAGGAGTTAAATGATGAGTACTTAATGAATTTTGAAACCTTGATGCATCGGACCAAATATTTATACTTTAAGTACATGATTTAAATTTTGAATATTGAAGGTAAATCATCAATTTGAATTTTGAGGATAAATATAGAATTTCAGACTTGAACATTGGTGGATTGAAATTAATTTTTTTTTACAATTTGATTATTTGAATTAAGAGTTAAAATTTGATTGCTGGATTACGTATTTGAAATATTGAGGATGTGAATTAAATTTAAAAATTTGAAGAGTATAAAAATTTATAAGTGAAAATTAGAATAATATTGGACTAGAATTATTTTCTAGAGGTGATTATAATAGTTGGAGATCGTGAGGTAAAATTTATATGTGTATTTAAATCTTGAAGATGTTATATGGATTTAATTTAAATTTGGATGTTGATGATTTAAAAATCGAGAATAGATTACGACTGGTTGAATTTTGATTTAAATAATGGTTAATTTAATTTTGAAAGTGATTGCGATGTATTTGAATAGATTTTAAATTTTTGGAAG
Organism: Iris macrosiphon; assembly: GCA_036927795.1. Taxonomy (NCBI): domain Eukaryota; kingdom Viridiplantae; phylum Streptophyta; class Magnoliopsida; order Asparagales; family Iridaceae; genus Iris; species Iris macrosiphon. Next base: position 83,400,457 of record JAYESA010000019.1, on the reverse strand, counting down.
AAATTACGATTGACTTGCCTTATGTACGAATGTGAATGATTTATCAAACCATGCCTTATTTTTAATTTCGAGGACGAAATTCTTTTAAGTTGGGTAGATTGTAAACCCCCTCACCCAAAATAGCTATTTTGTGTGTATTTTATATTATTATATTTATTATAGATGTTAAATTTCTTTAGAGTATTCTCTTAGTTAATTAGAAAATAAATTTCTTGATATATTTACTTATATAAATATTTATTTAGAATTATTTTAGGTTATTTTAGATTTTGGAGATTTTCTAGAATTTTTGGTAATTAAAACTTAGGAAACATAAATTTTTAGGACTTCCATGATTTACTATGAGACCATACTTGAATGTTGTTACTACCAAGCATTTATTTTAGAGTTAAAATATTTAAATATATTTTTTGTAATTTATTTAGAATTTTAAGTAATTATTGGATTTTTGGAATTATTGAGGATTTATTTGGATATATAAAGTCTTAATATTAGATAGATGATAATTTAGTGTTAATAGATATTAATAAGATTATATATAAATTATTTGTATTATCTTTAATTCTATTTAAAATTATAAATTATTGAGATGAACTCAAACTCTATTTTAAATTAATTCAAATCCTGAGCCTACTAGGAAAACAACTTCATGCATATCCTATCCTTATTTAAACTGATCCTAATCTTATCCAAATTAGCCAATCCTAGTCTTATTCAATTAAACAATCTTCACCATTATAAATACCTATTAGACTTATGGAATAAACTCAGCTTTCATATTTTTTTATCCCCAAACTCCTCTCTTTTTCGTCCAAAAATAGTTAAAATTCGTCATAAATTCAACCTCATTTTCTAATAGTTATGACGACTTAAAAAGACGATATCTCCTAGCTCCGGACTCCAAATGCGCTTCAGCTTTTTTTGTTAGAATCATATCAAGGTTAGTTTTCTGAATATATAAATTATTTCAGTAATTTTAGATCCTATTTTTTCCATAATATTCCGAAAGTGCCAGATGTCCGAAATTAGACGCGTTTTCGTATTTTCAAGATTTTGGGAGATCCCGAACTCGGAATTACGAACCGTTTAAAGTTTCGAAAAGCTGACATGATGAAATTCCAGAAAAGTATTTTTCTAGAATTTAAGATATAATTTTATTCTACTGTAAAAATTTGTGCAACGTAGACGTAAATAGAAAACCACCGAAAACTGTCATCTTTGCACTCTTGTAGCCATAACTCTTTACCGACTTATGATTTTATGAAACTATTGATTCCAGCATTCATATAGCATTGAAATCTATAGGATTTCACACACAAATCCAAGATTTGAGTTGGTTAACTTTTTGGTTAACGGATTGCCTCGATTTGCGTACCATGGATCACAAATCCGTAAAGTTGACTTTCTTTGGACCAAAATTAGAGTTTAACAATAAAATCAGATTATAATAAGATTAAAATACTATTTTAGGTTATTTATTAGAATTAAAAATTAATTAAAATAGAGGAACCTATTCACCCACTTTTGTAACCTAACTTGTTTAATTTATGTGACGGGTAGATCGGACGACGCCTTGAGTTGTGACTTCATCCTTTTTTAGAGCAGACAAGTATACATTGCCATTATACTATTATTTATGTTTTATATGTTGCATGCATATTTATTTTCTGTCTTTAGTTCATATATTTTAACTGTTATATAAAATGCGCACGACGGTGTCGTCGCGATATATTTTTAGTTATGTATTTGCATTGACCTTGTTTATGAGACTACCTCATTATCATGTAGCATCATTAGGTTCATTTGACTGTGACACAGTTTTTACACGAGTTGTGAGTCTTATATTGATCACAGACTTACGTATTGACTGATCATCGGTACGTGTGGGACGTACGTTAGGGATAACTGCTGATAGAAACTTTGTATGCTAGAAGACTTAGCAGTTATTACTAGTCCAGGGACATAGCCTATTGTAGTACGATGGTCAAATCCTTGTCCTTGTTTGGTTGCCGAATTGGGCTAGGGTACTAAAAATAGGCTATAAACAAAATTGTGTCATGGATGTGACATGCTTAGAGCATGTGGTGGGGAGAACAACAAGTACCGCATTTGGGCTCCTTTGCACTTTCCTTATTGTAACCCGGAAGCTCCGTTGGAGATACGGGCAGTGATGACCCCTATACTACTTGGCGGCCTCTGCCATTCAAAAGACGACATGCTTTGAGGCCCCTGATTCTCTGAGAGAGTCATGCCAATCCCATTTATGGCTAGATAGCCCACTTGTTAGAAAGTTGTTCTTAAACTGCATTCACTTAGACGGTTAGGCGACCCGTTGGATATTTATTTCAGTACTTTATTGGCATGCTTTTATGTATCTTGTTATGTCCCTCTGAGGACCTGGCCCCTTCCAAGTGTATCTGTTCTTGAGTATTCGCAAGAGTGCAGATTCAGATGGTTACATATATTTTGAGGATGTCTTCTCTTCGAGCCCCGTGGACGTTAGTTGATATTCTTATATTGTGTTTGTTGTGTTATACTTATATTGTATTTACTTTTACATTCGAGTTGGTAGTGGATTTGTTTTCATCCAACTAGTATCTTTAGATACTTTGTATTGAGATCTAGATTCATAGATATTGGTTATTTATTTATATTTAATTTTCATGGATGAGATTTAGATTATACCCTGTGACTTGTGATAGATTTATACCATTTGTGGATTTGATATTCATATTACAGCATAAGTATGGGTTTGGTTTCCATATATTGGAGTTGCCATATCTATACGGCTGGCATGCTTACGTGTTCCTAGTCCTAAGTATTTTGGGACTGGGACGTGACAGACATTTTATGGACCTTAGCATGTCGATGGTGCAGACAGGGACCCCCTAGTTTAGGAGTAATTTTCGGGTTGGTAGCCGGGATCACTAGGACCTGTTATTTTGATTAGCTTTTAGCACCGGGTTTGTCCCCGATTTTGGATTGAGCCCTTGTATTGTATATGATTCAGGATGTTGTATTATTATTATTATTGTTGTTGTTGTTGTTGTTATTTTAGTAGCAGTTGTTTAGACTTTGTAGTTGTTAGATTTTTGTGTTATCTTATCGTGCTTAGATTCGTGATTGAGTACTTATGATTATCATTATCATATTTCTCCTCCGTTTGGAGTTGAGATCTTGACAGGTACCTATTTGATTGTGTGAGATTGTTAGCTAGATAGTAGACCTAGACAGCGTTCTACCGCCGATGCTGTGGCCTAGGCTGGACGTACCCACGACTCATGCCCGATTTTTTGGGTGCGGATCATGACACATTTTTGGTGGCGGCCCCATGCAGGTCTCGATTTGTAATTAGTGCGATATCGTGATAGTACAACGATTTAGTTGTACTGCTGCGAGGCTGCTCTAGGATATAGGATCTAAGATGAGAGTGTACTCAATCACGACTAGGAACAATTCCAATCTAATTATTCTGAAATTGTTTCTTTTGAAATATTACTGTCCTTCTTTGATGATATCGTATCTTGTGCCGTATTGACTTCTTTTGATCTGTGTTTAGGATACCTCCGAAGACACGATCTCATCATACCGTTCCAGCAGTTGCCACCGAGAGGTCTGCTACCTCTCGTCCAGCTCCTATTCAGGCAGCTGCTACCACTCCACTCACCACTCTTGCGGTTGAGGGAGCATTTGTTTCTCTCGGGGATCCTCCTCCACTTGTCGATCTGAGGACTACCCCAGTCGTTCCAGTGGTTCCTCCACCACCTCCTGCACCAGTAGATGCCGCCCAGTTGTTTGCATTCTTCAGAGAGATGATGGATGTGCAGCACTGTCATGTGGATGTGATAAGGTTGGACATTGAGAATGTCCACCAGGTGGCCATGACGGCAGTGGACAGAGTAGCACAGATTCAGCCACAAGCAGATTAGGCACAGCATCCGAGGCCAGGCAGCATCAATGACTTCCAGAAGATGCGACCCAAGGAGTTCCGGGGTACAGAAGGGATCCTGTACGCGGATACTGGATAGAGCAGATTGAGGGGATCTTCAGGCTGGCACAGATTCCAGGCAGCATGTAGATAGAGGCAGCGGACAGTCAGATGTTCGACCTCACTTTGATGTGGTATCGCACTGATACGAGGATCGCGGCACCAGGGCTTACTTGGGAGGCTTTCAAGAGGCTTTTTAAGGAGAAATTTTTTCCAGATGTAGCGCTCAGTGCTTTGGAGAGCCAGTTTGAGGCACTCGTCCAAGGGAGCATGCTAGTGGACGAGTATGCAGCAGAGTTCTGCCGTCTGGGCAGATTTGTGGAGGGCTTGAGTGAGGCAGTTAAGGCGAGGAAGTTTCGTAAGGGCTTGGTCATGGCGGTCAAGTCTTTGACTAGGAGCGACCACGAGACGACTTTCGAACAGATAGTAGAAGACGCTCAAAGAGCAGAGGATGACTTAGAGCTCAAGTCCAAGAGAGGCAGGGATGATTCAGGTAGTGCGAGTGGTAGTGCAGGATCGGCTAAGCGTCCCTATGTGCAGAAGGCAGCGCAGTAGGGTCAGGATCAGAGAGTGCTCACTTGTGCCTACTGCAGGAAGGCAGGACACACTTGGGATATTTATAGGAGGAGGCTGAAGGTGTGTTTGTTTTGTGGATCCGCTGCTCACCAGATGCGAGATTGCCCCACTACACCTCTATTTGGTGGAGCACAGGATCGGAGAGTTGGAGCTAGGCCATCTGTGGCACAGCATCATGCCCCGCACCAGCAGAGGGAGATACCCCAGCAGGGCAGGGCTTATGCGTTGACGGTCGAGGAGGCCGATGCTACGGGTGTCGGGTTAGCAGGTTTGTCTCTTTGTTCTTCTTCCTATCATTTCTATTCCTTGTGGTGTGCTTTATTAGTACCTATTAGACTTTCTTT
>JAYESA010000019.1:83238049-83390549 GCA_036927795.1 Iris macrosiphon | reverse complement strand
CTAATAACCACCAGGTCTACTAGCATGCAAAATTTTTATTGACAGTTATCCCTATCCGTCGTACGACCTATACGTACAAGTGGCCAGCCAAGTACGCAAGTCAGTGTCCTACATGTGACTCACACTCGTGTAAGAATAGTGTCATGGCCAATGAAACATAAATGCCTCATGAAGATGGGGTAGTCTCATAAAGTAGGTCCAATGCATATGCATAAATAAAAATATAGTACGGCGACACCGTCGTTGCACCCAAGTTTCTTGGACGCACAATTTATATAGTAGTTAAAATAAATGAACTAAATAAATAGAAATAAACATGCATGCATCATATGGAATGTAAATATAGTATAATGTCAAGGTATACTTGCCTGGCAAAAAATCTGTAAAGTGTAAGCGTCCAATGTCAAGGACATGGGATCTGAAACTAATGGCCTCCAAATAAACGTCTCCGGATGCTGAAATAGACATCACCAATATTTCCAAAATGAGCAAAATAACTAAAAAGTACTTTCTTTTTGTCCAATTTGGACACAGGGGTAAAACGATAATTTCGGATAAAAGTGGGGTCCACGAGTGGCCCACTTTGCACCAAAAAATGTGCCAAGGGTAACAGTCTCTAAATGGGACAAATTATAGGTTAAACAAACTCTAAATGTCAATACGAACCCAACGGTATGTCCAAATGTGGATTTCGATGGGCCGAACACAATATCGTCCAAAAAGTCAACTGTGGGGCCCGCCAATTGACGACTTGGTCAACTGTCTCAGAATTACGTAAAAATTGGGTCACAGGACCAGTACGTTACCATGAGTCCATTGTCGTATGTTTCGTCGCAATCTGACAAGCGTGCACAAAATGCGCACGACTTCTCCAAAAGTTGTGATACGGGGTGTGTCCGCGGATACGGGCTGATTTCGGCACACACACACACGTCCGAACCAGTCTTCACAAATTTTTACGTGTCCGATTATGCTGCGTGCACCATTCGGTACACTTGGTACACGGCGGGGCGGTCCCGTTTGGCGGGGCGCGCTCCGTTCCACAACTTTTGGAAATCAAAGAAAAGTGGGTTCGCGAAATTTTGCAACGAATTTAATTCTGTCTACAGCAGTTAATAATCTAGGATTATTTAACAAAAATTAAAATAGGTCAAGTGGTCTATGCATACCAAAAGGAATTATCAAATTCGGATCTCTGTGGTGTGAGATACAAACTCTGAAACATGGGTGGTCACCGCAGTTTTATGCGATCCTAGAATTCGGTCTGTTTCTGCCAACTTTGGCGTTATTTTTGCCTAGGGTTTCGTGTTGTTCGAGGTCTACTAATGCACAGATATGGAAGAGGGTTAAGGGGTGAGCATACCGGTGAAGACGGGGCAGCGTTTGGTTGAGCGAGTCGACAGAAAACAACTACGGAACACAGGTACCTCGCTGTGGGAATCTGCAGTGCGCGGGATCGCGGTCGTCGGGATCAGTTTGGACGGCCTGGCGGGGTTCTCCGGGTGTGGTGGCGGCGCTCTCTAGGTCTATATGGGAAGAGGAAGAGTCTGTATGATTAGGTTTAGAGTTTATATGAATAAAATTAATATATATATAGGGAGAGAGGGTCGGTTTTGGGTTGTTAGCCGCGGGCAAGGGTCAACGTGGGGGTCTGTTGTCGGTTTTGCTTGCTGGATTGGTTTGGTTAATGGGAATAAGAAAGGTGCTGTTGGAATCTAAGGGAATGGGGCCAGCGTTGGAATTGAATGGTTTGTTTGCTAAGTTTGCTTATAGTTTTGCTTTGTTTGAATGGTTTGTTATTAGTTAATCTTATTATTAGTTTATATTATTTTTTTCTTTTCTTAATCTTTTTCTTTTTAAATATATATATGCATATATATATATATATATATATTTATATATACTCATAAGAAAAATTCTAGATTATAATAATGCACACAATTAAGCTAGCAACTGCTCAAGGGGTCTCCTATATGAAATAAATTCCAAAAAATTTCTAATGGTCCCATAAATCCTCTAAGTGCACCAACACCTAAAATAAAAATTTATAAAAATCTATTTCTCCTAATTAGCCACTAATTACTACGATTAAATTATTAATTAATAATTAAAAGGGTATATACGATTTCTAGGATAGGGGTTTTACATTCTACCCAACTTATAAAAATTTTGTCCTCGAAATTAAAATTAAGCCACGGTAGAAAGTAAGGATGGTATAAGATATAAATCAACAAGGCAAATTCATACCTTGGTCTGCGAATAGGTTTGAAAAGCGCTTGCGCATGTCGTCCTCGCGCTCCCAAGTTGATTCTCCTGGCGTGCCATGCCTCCATGCTACGTGAACCAAGGGAATAGATTGGTTCCTCAACACTTTCTCTCGACGATCAAGGATTCCCACGGGTTGCTCTTGGTATGACAAGCTCGGCCCAATGGTGATCTCCGAATGGTCGAAAATATGACTGTTGTCTGCCACATATCGTTTGAGCTGCGACACATAGAATACGTCATGTACTCCCTCAAGTGAAGGTGGTAGCGCAAGTCGATATGCCACTTCTCCCACTCTCTCGAGCACATCAAACGGTCCAATATACATTGGACTCAACTTGTCGCACCCTCCGAATTGAATGGTGCCTCTGGTCGGTGATATCCTCAAGAAGACATGATCGCCCTCTTTGAATTCCAAGGGACGACGATGAAGGTTTGCCTACTGCTTCTGCCTGTCTTGTGCTGCTCGCAAGTGTCCCTGAATCTTCTTAACTGTCTCTACAGTGTTGACCACCAACTCTGGTCCCAGAATCTGATGTTCTCCCACGTCACTCCAACACACAGGAGACCTATATTTTCTTCCATACAATGCTTCAAACGGAGCCATCTGAATACTAGCTTGATAGCTATTGTTGTAAGAAAACTCCATAAGATATAGGTGGTCTTTCCATGATCCTCCGAAGTCTAACATAAAAGCCCTCAACATATCCTCCAAGGTCTGAATAGTACGCTCCGACTGCCCATCTGTCTGCGGGTGGTAAGATGTACTGAACTTCAGACGAGTTCCAAGACTCTCTTGTATGCTCCTCCAAAAGTGCGATGTAAAGCGTGAATCTCTGTCCGATACAATGCTGACTGGTATGCCGTGCAATCTCACGATCTGTCTCATGTATAAGTCAGCTAAAGCTTCTGTAGACTGACCCACTCTAAAAGGTATAAAATGGGCTGACTTGGTGAGTCTGTCCACTATTACCCATACTGCATCTCTTCCACTTGGACTCTTGGAAAAGCCCATGACGAAGTCCATAGTGATGTGCTCCCACTTCCACTCTGGAATCGAAAGTGGTTACAATAATCCTGCTGTCCTCTGGTGCTCCACTTTTACTTGTTGACATACCAGACATTTAGCTACAAAATGAGCTATCTCTTTTTTTATTCCATGCCACCAAAAGTGTTATCGTAAGTCACGATACATCTTGGTGCCTCCAGGATGAATAGAATAAATTGAACTATGAGCCTCTGCCATCAGCTCCTGTTGAATCTCTCCATTTGGAATATAAAGACGATCACCATATCGTAATGTCCTATCCTCATGAATACGCAATCATGTCTGCTCTCCGGCCTCTGTCCTTTCCTTCAGTCTCCTGAATCTGGCGTCAGTAGGCAAAGCTGCCTTGATCCTCTCTACTAATGATGATTGTACTTGCAAGTTGGCTAGTGTCCCATCTGCTCCGGGTAATATCACTTCAATGCCAAGCTCTTGCAAGTCCTCCAATAGTTTCCTCTGTGCTGTCAAGAAGTAAGCTACTGGTTTCCGGCTTAACGCGTCTGCTACCACGTTAGCCTTGCCTGGATGATAATGTTGCTCCAACTCAAAATCTTTCATCAACTCGAGCCATCGACGTTGCATCATATTTAACTCCTTCTGCGTGAAGACGTACTTAAGGCTTTTGTGGTCTGTATAGATCTCCACTCATTCCCTATATAAGTAATGTCTCCATAGCTTCAGAGCAAATACAACAGCTGCAAGTTCCAAGTTATGAGTCGGATAATTCTTCTCATGTACTCGTAACTGCCTAGATGCATATGCAATCACCTTGCCATGCTGCATTAATACGCATCCTAAGCCTTTCCCTGATGCGTCACTGTAGATCACATAACCTCCTGATCCTGACGGAATAGTCAATACCGGTGCTGTAGTCAGTCGCTTCTTCAACTCTTCAAAGGCGGCTTGACACTCGTCGGTCCATATAAATTCTTGATCCTTACAAGTCAAACGAGTCATAGGTGCCGCTATCCTTGAGAAGTTTTCCACGAACCGTCGGTAATATCCCGTAAGTCTAAGGAAACTCCTCACCTCTACTGCTGATTTAGGAACATGCCATGTCTCAACTGCTTAGATCTTCTCTGGATCAATAGAAATACCATCTCCTGTAACAACATGCCCAAGAAATGAAACTCTGTCCAAGAAGAACTCACATTTACTGAGCTTTGCATATAACTGCTCTCTCCTCAAAGTCTCTAGAATAATCCGCAGATGCTTCTCGTGCTCCTCGTGGCTCTTCGAATAGACAAGTATGTCATCTATGAAGACGACCACGAACTGGTCCAAGTACTGGTGGAATACTCGATTCATCAAGTCTATGAAGATCGCTGGAGCATTGGTCAGTCCAAATGGCATGACCAAAAACTCGTAGTGCCCATATCTTGTTCTGAATATGGTCTTCGGAATGTCCTGCTTCCATACATTCACTTGGTGATATCTCGATCTCAAATCTATCTTCGAGAATACCTTAGCTCCACTGAGTTGATCAAATAAGTCATCAATGCGTGGCAATGGATATTTGTTCTTCACAGTCACTGCATTCAAGGCTCTGTAATCAATGCACATACGCACTGACCCATCCTTCTTGGGTACAAACAACACTGGTGCTCCCCAGGGTGATGCACTCGGTCGGATGAAACCTTTCTCTTCTAGTTCTTTTAACTGTGCCTTCAGCTCGTCCATCTCCTTCTTCGCCAGTCTGTAGACATGCAATGCTATAGGTGCTGCTCCGGGTGCTAGTTCAATTGAAAACTCTATGTCTCTGTCTGGGGGTAGTCCTGGCAAATCCTCTGGAAAGACGTCTAGAAATTCTGAAATAATAGGATGATAGACAACGTCGTCCATTGCGAGCTACATACCATCAAGGATTTCTGTGGATCCTCGAGCAAACTCAAGTTCCGGCTGGCCTGGTACCTTAAAAAGAATGCTTCCTCCAAAGCAATCGAAGAAAGCGAGGTACTTGCTTAGCCAGTCCATTCTAAGAACAATATCAAAAGATTCTATAGGAAGGACTAAGAGTTGGGCGTTCATCTCTCTGCCACGTATCACTATAGGACCCGATCTACAAACTCGGCTAACTGGTACAACTCCTTCTCCGGTAAGAATTCTAACACAACTAGATAAAGGTGTAGAAGCAATATTGTGTTTGGCAATAAAACTAGATGATATGAATGAGTGGGTGGCTCTCGTATCAAATATTGTCACAGCAGAAAAAGTAAAAGCAAGAGTAATACCTGCTATGACATCCACTCATGATCCATGTCATCTACCTCCAATGTAAAAGCTCGTCCGTTCCTCTGCGGCTGTCAATGTCCGGCCCTCGTATACTGCTCCTCCTGGGCAGGTAGCGGTGGTCCTCTCTGAAATCCTCCTGCTGCTGGGGGTCGAGGTGCTCCCGGTCCAGTCATCTGCTGAGTTGGCTTCGGTGCTGGAATCGCTAGTCTCTGTGCTGGCGGTAGTAGTGTCTGCTGCATATGGCAGTCTCTTATGAAATGCTGTCTGGAACCACATCGTAAACACTATCCCAAGCGGCCTCGATAATCCCTCAAAATATGTCCGATCCTCCCACAATAATTATATTGGAGTTTCTCCGAAATCTGGTACGGTCCGGCTCTGTGTTGTTGATGTTGCTTTCCAAGGGATGTCTGATAGGTCCTCCCTGTTGTGTCCTGGCTGGTCCCTGCTGTATCCTTGCTGATTCTTGTTGTGTCCTTAGCTGACCTCATTTTTCTCTACTAATGGTTTCTTGCAATCTGTCCTCTGTCAGTAGTTCAGCATAAGAGACTCGGGACTGCCAGCTTGTATAATGTTGTAGCTCCTGGGTCAGTCCTCGATGAAACCTCTTAGCCTTGGCCAAGTCATCTGGTATCAAAGCAGCATCATATTTGCTGAGTCGACTAAACTCGACATCATATTCGTCCACTGTTCGGTTCCCCTGCTCCAAGTAAAGAAACTGATCGTACAATATATCTCTGACGGTGTCCGGGAAGTACTTTCCCTCAAAGCACTCCAAGAACTGCTCCCAAGTCTGGTATGTACCCAACTGGTGCTCCATGGATTCCCAGCAGTGATGAGCATTACCATCTAGAAGCGTCCGTACACCTCTCATCCATAGGTCCTTAGGTAACTGCGATGCCTCCAGTAGCTTCTGCGTGTGAGTGATCCAGTTGGTAGTCTCCTCCGGGCTCTTAGTGCCCTTGTACGGCCTCGGACCCATCTGAATAAAGTCCTTTACTGATCCAACCCTAGCTCGAGGTACTGGAGCTAGTGCTTGGGCTAGTACAGTAGCCTGTGCAGCCATCCTCTCCAGTGCTGCCAAAAATTCTTGCCTCTGCTCGGCTGCCTGCTGCCTCTATTCCTGTATCATCACTTGAAAGAATTGGAACATCTGCGCTTGGCCATCTTGCGATACTGGGAAAGCTGGAAGGTTCCCAATAGGCGAAGCGGGAAGATCAGATGGAACTGTAGTGTGAGTCTGTCGATCTGGTCCCGGAAGCCTAGGAATTGTTGGTGTCCCTCCTTGAGTCTGACCATTGACTCCAGAAGTTGTGTCGCCATCGGCGGTAGTACATCCATTTTGCATATCCATCTCTCTGCAGATAATGTACGAAACGATTAGAAGAAGTACAGGAATCAAACATGATGCAAGTATTAAATAGGAAGGATGAGTTTCAGTCAAGCGTGGATGAGATCCTTATACTCTATCCCTATACGCAAGCTTGTTCGGTACAGTTACGTGGCCGAGATAATATATTCTCGACCTGCATGGGCCACCACTAAAAATATGTCACGCCCCAGTCCCAAAATACGTAGGACTAGAAATACGTAACATGCCAGCCATATGTATACGAACTCCAATATATAAAAACCATATACAAACGTACGTTGTACATGAATATCCAATCCACAGTAGTAATATACTGCCACAACAAGTCACACGCAAATCTATATCTCATCCACAGCACAAATAATAGATAAATGGAAATCAATAACTGAATATCAAATAAGTAGTCTCAAAGTATGATAGTCGGATGGAAATAAATCCACTGCAAATTGACTATAATAAACTACTAAAGAGAGAAGAGAATAAACTCTAATATAAGAATAAATATCTCAAAAAGAATAGCAACTAGAATCTCTAAACAGCTGCAAGGAATCACATATAATCCGAAGGTAAGATCTCCTCAGACTGATAGGTAGCGTCAGGTCCAGGTCCATACTCCTGTGGGTACTCCTACTCATCTATATCTGGAAAGGTACCAGGTTCTTAGAGGGACGTAACAAGATACATATAAACATGCCAATAAAGTACTGAAATATAAACATCCAATGGGGTCGCCTAACCGTCTAAGTGAATGCAGTTAAGAACACATTTCCCCACAAGTGAGCTATCTGGCTGAAAACTGAGATTTAGCATGGTTCTCTTTTGGAGATCCAGGGGCCTAAAAGGCACGTCGTCTTTTGAACGCTGGTGGCCCGCCTGATAGTACATAATATATAAGGGTCATCACCACCCGTATCTCCGGCCGAGAATCCGGGCGCACAAAAAAAGTACAAAGGAGCTCAAATGCGGTACTTGTTGTTCTCCTAATCCCATGCTCTAAGGATGTCATGTCCATGACACGATAAACCTCTAATAATCGCCAGGTCTACTAGCATACAAAGTTTCTATTGGCAGTTATCCCTATCCGTCGCACGACCTATACGTACCAGTGGCCAACCGAGTACGCAAGTCCGTGTCCTACATGTGACTCACACTCGTGTAAGAATAGTGTCATGGCCAATGAAACATAAATGCCTCATGAAGATGGGGTAGTCTCATAAAGTAGGTCCAATACATATACATAAATAAAAACATAGTACGACGACACCGTCGTTGCACCCAAGTTTTCTTGGACGCGCAATTTATATAGCAGTTAAAATAAATAAACTAAATAAATAGAAATAAACATGCATGTATCATATGGAATATAAATACAGTACAATGGCAAGGTATACTTGCCTGACAAGAAATCTGTAAAGTGTAAGCGTCCAATGTCAAGGACACGGGATCTGAAACTAATGGCCTCCGAACAAACGTCTCCGGATGCTGAAATAGACATCACCAACATTTTCGAAATGAGCAAAATAGCTAAAAAATACTTTCCTTTCGTCCAATTTGGACACAGGGGCAAAACGATAATTTCGGGTAAAAGTGGGGTCCACGTGTGGCCCACTTTGTACCGAAAAATATGCCAAGGATAACAGTCTCTAAATGGGATAAATTATAGGTCAAACAAACTTTAAATGTCAATACGAACTCAACGGTATATCCAAATATGAATTTCGATGGGCCGAAAATAATTTCGTCCAAAAAGTCAACTGTGGGGCCCCTCAATTGGTGACTTGGTCAACTATCTCAGAATTGTATAAAAATTGGGTCACAGGACCAGTGCGTTACCACGAGTCCAGTGGCGTAAGTTTCGTCGCAATCTGACAAGCGTACACAAAATGCGGGCGACTTTTACAAAAGTTGTGACACGAGGTGTGTCCGCGGATACGGGCTGATTCCGGCACGCACACACGTCCGAACCAGTCTTCGTAAATTTTTACTGGTCCGGTTACGCTGCGTGCACCGTTCGGTACACTCGGTACACGACGGGGCGGTCCCGTTTGGCGGGGCGCGCTCCGTTCCACAACTTTTGGAAATCTAGAAAAAGTGGGTTCGCAGGATTTTACAACGAATTTAATTCTGTCCACAGTAGTTAATAATCTAGGGTTATTTAACAAAAATTAAACTAGGTCAAGTGGTCTACGCATACCAAAAAGAATCATCGAATTCGAATCTCTGTGGTGGGAGATACGAACTCTGAAACATGGGTGGTCACCGCAGTTTTCTGCGATCCCAGAATTTGGTCTGTTTCCGCCAACTTTGGCGCTGTTTTTGCCTAGGGTTTCATATTGTTCGAGGTCTACTAACGCACAGATATGGAAGAGGGCTAAGGGTTGAGCATACCGGTGAAGACGGGGCGACATTTGGTTGAGCGAGTAGACGGAAAATAACTCCGGAACACAGGTACCTCGCTGTGGAAATCTACAGTGCGCGGGGTCGCGGTCGTCGGGATCAGTTTGGACGTCCTGGCGGGGTTCTCCGGGTGCGGTGGCGGCGCTCTCTAGGTCTAGATGGGAAGAGAAAGAGTCTGGATGATTAGGTTTAGGGTTTAGATGAATAGAATTAATATATATATATATATATATATATATATATATATATATATATATATATATATAGGGCGAGAGGGTCGGTTTTGGGTTGTTAGCCGCGGGCAAGGGTCAACGTGGGGGTCTGCTGTCGGTTTTGCTTGCTGGATTGGTTTGGTTAATGGGAATAAGAAAGGTGTTGTTGGAATCTAAGGGAATGGGGGCCAGCGTTGGAATTGAATGGTTTGTTTGCTAAGTTTGCTTATAGTTTTGTTTTGTTGGAATGGTTTGTTATTAGTTAATCTTATTATTAGTTTATATTAATTTCTTTTCTTAATTTTTTCCTTTTTAAATATATATATGCATATATATATATATATATATATATATATATATATATATATATATATATATATATATACTCATAAGAAAAATTCTAGATTATAATAATATACACCGTTAAGCTAGCAACTGCTCAAGGGGTCTCCTACATGAAATAAATTTCGAAAAATTCCTAATGGTCCCATAAATCCTCTAAGTGCACCAACACCTAAAATAAAAATTTATAAAAATCTATTTCTCCTAATTAGCCACTAATTACTATAATTAAATTATTAATTAATAATTAAAAGGGTATATACGATTTCTAAGATAGGGGTTTTACATCTACATATTGTGCTGCATCAATCGTAGTTTGGTCAATTATCAAAATGGGGGATATTGTTGGCCCATCTGGTCACAGTCAACCGAATTTCGATAATTAACTTAAACTATGAATCGATACATGGTAAACGTGATACAACTGTACCAAAGAAATATAACATATTATATCCCGGAAGCTGCTACATCTCAAGAATTTGCTACCTTCAGTTTGGTCATTTTACATTAATTATGTACCTTTTATTTTTACTTGAGTCTAGGACTTATGTGAGTCGGATCGCACTTTGACACTAGTTGAATCATAACCCAAAGTCCAATCAAATAAGCCTACCTAAACCAGAACCTAACTATGTTCTTGAACTACACCAAAAATCCTACTCAAACACCTAGTCAAATGAGCTAAAACCAACCAGGAATATTCTGGATATGGGTCAACCAAACTCGGACCAAGTTCTGCCCGAACTCGTATCAAACTCTGTCACCCGAACCAGAATCCCTAGTCAGATGTCTAGCCCTATTCTTGTGGCTCCATCGTTTAAATTTTTGAACTTTAGGGAACCAAGTTATTCCCGAACTCTGCCCCTGAAAAGCCTATAAATTGAGAAGAGTTTTCCATTTCTATTCACTCATTCAATCTTCATCTTCTCTATTCATTAAGAGCTTTAAACCTTCTCCATTTTTAAGATAACTCACATTCTTCTAAGTGCCAGTACGATTTCGATTAAAAGTGTTCGAATTGTACAAGCTTGGTGATTCAAAGCTACTCAAACCAGTGCCTGAAGTCTTTGAGCTCTTCGGATCAAAGCTCGTGTCTGTATAAAGTCGCAAGCCCTTTGGATCAAATCTTGTGTTTTCACTGATAGTGGATTTTATTCCGAGCAAGAGTACTCGGGCCTGGACTTGTCCTCCACGAGAAAAACTAGGATAAAAATTGTGGTATTTGTATTTTTAATTCTAAACTTTACTTTCTTCAATATACTTTGCTATAATACAACATTATTGCTAGTTGGTAACTGCCTTAGTCTACTTTTGAATTGGGTATATTTTTGCTACACTTTATTCGCCCCCTCTAGAGTTGTCTGACGATCCTTCAATGACTACAAGTAGATATAGATATTCTTCTTTGTTTTTTAGGACCAGTTATGATAAGTGTCAAAAATATGTAAGAAATCTTCTTGCACATCCATGTTGGTAGATTGTAAGGGGTCAAAATCACCAAAAAAATAAGATTACTAAGATCTCGACTGTCCGAAAGGAGTAAATCTATCAGAACATAAAGCCAACCCGACATTCCTAGGCTCTACCACAAATTATGGATGATACCGATCAAAATAATTTCATGCCTCTCCATTGGAAGGGTAAGATAATTTTTCTTCATCCATCTTTCATTTCTTGCTATACCATGTCATGTGTTGTACTATATTTGCAGATATATACATCATCTCCATCCTCTTTATGACCGGTAAGAACTGCATGTACTCGTAGGGACGCAACTTTTCTTGGGTAGTTAACTTTTCTTTGCCTCAAATTGGCTTGTACCAGTCCGTGTGACAGAAAATTCATTTGTCTTTATCCTTGCTCTCCTTATAGTACAACATACAACCATTTTGATAGTAATCTATCTTTTTGTAGCCTAATCCGAGATTTCGTATAATTATATTTGACTTGGAGAAGTATTCAAGTAAGTTCTTTGTTCCTTTTTGCAACAACTCTCTAATGAACTGAATTATCTAGTCATAGCATTCTTGTAACAAATTAAAGTTAGACTTGAGGTTCAAAGTCGCATCACCACCGACAAGACATAATGAATATCATAACCCGAATATTTAGAGTATTGGTATACTTGACCATTTCATAAAACTCCTTTACATCAGGATTCAGATCCTCTAGATTAAAACTAGGCTCGACGGTAGAAAATACCATCTCCCGTTCTAGGTTTCATTGTCGATATTCGAAGTGACTCCGGGAATGGACTCTCCGACCTCCGTATTTAAGGAGGACTGATATATGTGGAAACAAAAGTTCTACTCGAACCGTCCACTCCTAATAGTTCTGTACAAAATTCTTCTTGTAGAAATGCTCCCTCACAAGATCCACCTCTTTGAATAGTCTATTATGACATTTGACATAAAGGCATTTGATGAGCCTACCTTCCACAAAATTACCTTAGCTACTGGGTATTTGAGAAATTTCTCAACGCCCACCTTGAAACCATAATTCATATCGATATTTCTCTCATGTCATCGATTATACATCCACGTACGGTCAACTAATAACCTTTCACGCATCTGTTTGTGTTAAGCTTAACCCCTTCGTATAAAAGACGTTGCCAAGTGGATGCTCGGAGTTGACTAATAGTTGTCACACCCCAGTTTTGAAGAATCAAAATTCTACACTGAGCCTGATGTCATACAAGTCTAAATTATACTTGTACAATGCATGAACGTGCTCAATTAATTAATCAACTCGAAATAAGGTTAATACAGCAAAAAAAAATGAGCAAACAAATTGAAGTACAACAGATATAATAAAAAATGATTACTTCATTAATAAGTTTGTAAGGAAATTACAAGACTCTCAAATGGCCAGTACAATATGCAAACTTGTTTTACAACTGTCAAATGTGAGAGATATACAATGTTCCATACATTATGTTCTTTATAACAAAAGTTATATCTTTCCGAAGGAAAATCTTCAAGTTTCCAACCGAGCTCCACATGCAACAGTGTCCAAGCAACTTTGTACATGTGGAGGAGGAGGTCAGTAAATTGGGGAATGCACTTTTGAGCTGTCTCAACCCGAATCACCTAAACTAACGCATTAATCATGTGAGCACATGTAAAATTATTAAATAATCTTTCTACTTTCTCTAGGGTAGATTAACAATTTTCATATATATATATATATATATATATATATATATATATATATATATATATATATATATATAAAGAATTCGCACATGCATCATTGTTAGGCCAGCAAGACAACTGTTATTAGTATATAAACTAACTATATGATGATCACTGGTGATCCCACTTGGACTATCAATAGAAATTATGGCGATCATTCAAGTACAAGTAGAGAGCCCCCACTAAAGGATCCGCAATTTCCGTACTTGTATGTCAGCACCAGTTATCTATATTCTTTCTAGGCGGAACCAATTACGTGGTCACAAATACAGTTAGAGAAACTAAAACTTTGTGCACACGTTATCCATGACCATACATGCATATACAACTTAGATATTAAAAATATAACAATCATGATAATAAAAACTTGAAATAATTATGTAACACTTTCTCGTATATATTTCCACAATCCTAGAGCCATCGCTCATAATTCCATACTTTTCAATCCAGGGATTACGATACTTGACTACTTCCCAATCTAGAGATTTTTACACTGACGACTCAACAGTCTAAAATCTTTTTTCACAATTCTATTTTTTTGTAACAACAGTACAATATTCCATCTTTCTATATAGCAAGTTAACGACAAACACATACCCTATTTTATCTCTGATCATTTACTTTAGCATCAACAATCTTATGGAATATAGAAACAATGACTAAGATGAGTTTATTTTATTAAAAAGTGAAGATAAAGGAAAGCAAGATCAAAATTACTTACCATTTGACGAATTATTTTTTCAGCCTGATCATAAAGATATCTAAAATGATTACTCTGCATGAATACAAGTCCAACTCGACATATCCAATGTCACCGGAACGGTGCATTACAATAGTCATCTCACCATCATCATAAAAATTGGAAGATTTTTTTTCCTTTATTAATTTCATGTAAATCTTCCAGCAGATTGTTCTTCTCTCTTTCCTTTTGTAGTTTCCACTGCCAATAACTTTTTTGTTGTGAGATTGCAAATGACCAAAACATCATAGAAATAAAATTGTATTATCCATTAATATATCTTTAAATAAATGTCAATGCTGCATATAAGTAAGGGTAGAGCCAGAATTTTAGTTTATTCCGGACTGAACTTAAAACGTCCAAAAAAAAAGAATGTTGTGTTAGTATCCTCATGTCCATATATCATCATTTCTATACCGTACCATGTCTGGCCAATGTATAATCGTGTCCAAGGTAGACTATTTTAGGGATAAATTCGAACACTAAGAGCCTTTGGTATTCTTTTTCACCATCAACGGAGGATTCACGATGTGGCAGTACTCGCCGAGGGTTCAGGGATTCGGACGACGATGGAAGATTCGACGACAGGGCTTGGCATTGCCATTGTAGCTACTCCTTCGCCTGCCATTGTAGTTCGATGACGTTGGTGTGGTATCAGTTATGATGAGAGGAGATAAGGTGAGTTATAGAGAGAGGTTAAGTTAGGGAGGAGTGTTCGTTCGGGAAGAGAGGATGAGGAGGGGGGTGGAGGGGGGAGGGGGCGCTGGATAGAGGGATTATGAGGAATGAACAGTTTGCAGTGTACATTACTTTGCACGGTATATTGTACACCGGGTAATGAGAGAGAGAGATGAGAGGTAGAAAAATTAAAAAAGAACTAGACTATTGTGCAGTTGTGTAGGCTAGAATTTGGAGTGAAAAACTGAAGATATGTATCGAAAATAAAATTAAAAAAAGATTTGGGTGGACTCTAACCACCCGGCCCACCAGTGGCTCTGTGAGCGCTTACAAGAACAACTTGTGTATTTTCAGGGAACTCACCGCTAACTAAATCCAAGCTTCCTTTTTAGCTAGATTCTAAGAAAGTACTTTGCATGTTAGTAACATTTTATTCAATCAAAAGAAATGTTAAACATCTTTGTGAGACCAAATTGTAGCCTTTCATAAGAAGAGAGGGTCTTCTTTCTTGCAATATATCAGCAGTACTTGCGGTTGCTTGCCTGAGAAAAAGGATACTCATTGATGCACCGCTGCCCTTTTCTGAAAGGATATTGATAACTGCTTGTCTCGTGATAGTAGATGGGGGCAACATGGGTGCAGTACTCATCATACATTTAGAATATTTATTGGATAATATAAGAGAATTTTTTGAAATTTGCATGAACCATGAGGGGTTATTAGTGTTGGGTTATGCTATGACTACAACCAAATGCCTACAACCCTCTTACAACCGTCACGTGGTGTCCACGTGACAGCCATCCATTGGAGGAGAGAAAAGAGGTAGAATCCGATAGCTGTCTGGATGGTCACCACGTAACCGAAACGTCACGTGACGATCGTTCATTGGAGGAAAGGTAGGACGACCCACGTAGCGGAGGGTGATGGTTGTAAGAATGTTGTAAGCATTTGGTAGTAAACTTGGCATTATTGTATTAGTTTTCGAGACAACTTCCATCAGCAACCAATCAAGTTATTCTTTGCTTAAACAAATGTATTGTTTACTTTTTATTTTAATTTTTCTATTATTATTATTATTTTTTGGCTGAGGGAGACAAGCAGAGGAGCAAAAGGTGAGATTTATTCCTGACAAGCAGCCTCATGCTTGTGCTGTGACTCAGTTTTTTCCTGGAAGAAAATTATTTTACCACCAATCATCTGACCAACCAGAGGTGAGTGGGGAAGGCTTTCTTTCTCCTCGTGGTCAATCATGTGATGATCCCTGAAAACAAAATAGATACTTTTGCATCTATATCCTTTTAAATACTTCTTTTACTTATTAACTTTTTCCAAATGCATGTGTACCCCTAAAAACTTAAAAAAATTGTTTTGCAAGAAAAAAGAAAAACGAAAGTGAGAGAGATCCTTAGTTTGGCGTAAAAACTCGTGGGCACATAGTTGGATTTGCCCAGAATTTGTTTTCTTTAGTTTTCTCTAGTGAAAAAGGACATCAACAAAGTTAGACTGGGTTTCTCATTGCTTATCATAATTTTTTATTATTAATTTTAGGAACAGTTCTAAAAGTTACTTGGTAACAATATTTTTTTTTTTCAAAATTGTCTATTTTGAGACATTTGTTTATGGTATCAACTTCAAAATCTGAAATACTTGAAAATATCAAGTTACAATTCAACCTAAAAATGTTATAAACGTATCTAAATTTTAAACTGAACAACTTCAGGACTTAAATACTGATTTACGAATGTCTGTTATATTTAAGTACTAATTTTTGAATGTTTCTAAGACCCAATGTATTGGACATTAATATGCATACAAAAAGAACATTTTTGGAGGGGGTGTAAAGCTAACCTTCTGCTATCTAAACTAACAATAACTGGAGAGAGAGAGAGAGACTATTAGTCTTCAGGAACCTGACTCCTTTTCGTTCTCATTATCTTTTCTTAATCAACTGTAAGCAGCAAACTATACTGTTTGTTGCTTTATACCAACACTGCTCCCCTGCTCGTCTAAAATAAGATACGAAAGTCTCTCTTTCTTCATTTATAAATGCTCTTCTTCTACCACAGTGAGAGAGTAGAGACTAAAGACCCTTTCCTTCTTTCTCCCCCTCTCACAAACTGTTCTATCTGGAAAAATGCAGACACTAGCAATGGCAGCAACACTCTTCTTCTTCTTCTTCTTCTTCCAGCTGAGCTCCTCCTCCTCAATGGTGGAAGACAAGATCAGCAGCCTCCCTGGTCAGCCACAGGTGAGCTTCCAGCAGTTCTCAGGCTACATCACAGTGGACGAGCTCAGGCACAGGTCTCTCTTCTACTACTTCGCTGAGGCTGAGGTGGACCCATCAGCAAAGCCTCTTGTCCTATGGCTCAATGGAGGTACTACTACTACTACTACTCAACACACTCTGGAAAAAAAAAATTGCAAAAAAGAGAAAGTGAAAAAGGAAGAAGAAGAAGAAGAATGACAGTCTTCTTTTCCTCTTTGTTGCATGCTAACTTTGTTTGCTTTCGGCTTTGTTTGTTGGGCTAAAGGTCCCGGCTGCTCTTCCGTTGGGGTTGGAGCATTCTCTGAGAATGGGCCTTTCAGACCCAGCGGCCAGATGCTGGTGAGGAACGCGTACAGCTGGAATAAAGGTGTCATAATCTCGATTCTCTTGCTAATAATCGCTACCACTTGGATTTCAAAGAACCTAACACTTGACCAATTTTGTAACTTGGCAGAGGCCAACATGTTGTATTTGGAGACACCAGCAGGAGTTGGCTTCTCCTTCTCTTCCGATCCCTCATTCTACGAAAGTGTGGATGACAAAGTGACTGGTAACGATCAATGAAGCTTGCTTGTTAGTAACAAGTGTTGATTTTTTCTTCTTCTTTTTTTTGAGGGTTCTGAGAGTTTGGTTTGTTCTGAATTTGTTAAGCAAGGGACAATTTAGTGTTTCTTAGGAGATGGCTGGCCAAGTTCCCGCAGTACAAGAACAGGGACCTCTACATTACTGGAGAAAGCTATGCAGGTCACTATGTTCCACAGCTTGCACAGCTTATGGTCCAGTTCAACAACAAAGAAAAGATCTTCAATCTCAAAGGAATTGCTGTAAGTAGAAGCAAAATTTGATGACATTTATGTTTTTGAACTTCTGAATGGACTAGCTCGATTAGATTTAGGATTAAGATTAGATTCAATTCTATCTTTACTTCTCCTATTCGGATATTCATAGTTGTATTTTTTTTTTTTTACATCATCGATTAATAAAATTAATATTGTTGGTTTTATACCATCCATTAATAAAATCAATATTGTTGATTTGTTTCGAGTTATTTCTTCAATCTCAAAGGAATTGTTGCCATGGTCAGAAATACTGCACTATTGTTACAATCTTCTAATAGTTCCGCTTTGTTTAATGTGTACTCTTATTTTGAGGCATTAAGCAATGTAGTGTAGTATGATTAGCTGATTTCTTATAGAGTGTTCAGTAGAATGATCTTTCTTCATGGGTGGGATTGCATTTTAGTACTAGACTAAATTCATGTCGTCGTCAGCTTGGTAATCCAGTGCTCCAGTTCGCCACGGACTTCAATTCGAGGGCGGAGTTCTTCTGGTCCCACGGGTTGATATCGGACTCCACCTTTAACCTTTTCACCTCGTCGTGCAACTACTCTCGATACGTTGGTGAGTACTACCGAGGCTCGCTTAGCCCGGTTTGTGCAAGAGTGATGAGCCAGGTGACCAGAGAGACCAGTAGATTCGTTGACAAGTATGATGTCACCCTTGATGTCTGCATCTCATCGGTTCTTTCGCAATCCTTGGTTCTCAGTCCTCATGTAAGATGCAATTTATTTGTGTTTCTTATCGATAAAATGCTAGTAGTGAATTTTTGCTGATGGAAGTTTTGTGATTTTGTTGCAGAAAGTTACTGAACGAATAGATGTTTGTGTGGAGGATGAGACTGTGAACTATCTCAACCGCAATGATGTACAGGAAGCTCTCCATGCCCAGCTTACCGGTGTGAGAAAGTGGACAGTTTGTAGCAGGTAACTGTCTGTAATTTTCTATATGATCATTTGATTAGAATGAGGGTTCCCCATGAAATGTTTTGCCATTCTTGTCGATGCATTGATGAAATGAGTAATGCTATATATGCCCAACGAAAATCCTGCACAAACTTATGTTACAAACTCTACTTGGTAAAGCACAACATTTCTAAGGCTCTGTCCAGTTGGGACCCACTTGGCAAACTAGATCTCCTAACAGAGTTTGTGGGCGTAAGCTAAACCTCTACATGAAGTAATCCTCATAAAGAAATAGCTGATATCTTGAGATGTTACTATATTGTGGAAATTCACAAAATTCAGTACAAGTCTTGTGAAAGATTGAACCACAGAAGTGGTAAAAACAAGTAAAAACTTACTAAAAGTTTTGACAAGGGGAAAACTGTTAATAGCAAGCTGTTAATTAAGCAGCTGTAAAGATAGCAACAAGTTTTTTATTGACAGAGCAAAGCTCTAACAACAGCGAAAATTGCTGAAACTACCAAGAAATTAGCAAATCTGCCTGCAGGGTGATGAATATCACCGTTGCTCAAAGCAAGATTTGACCGTCTCCGTCGATCTGCTCCCAAGAAGCACAAGTATTAAAGAAATTCTAGAACTCTTTTGTAAGTTACCATTCTTTTCGGACAAAGCACTGGCATGCTGTAATAATGATACTCGGAACAAAAAGGCACTCAGCCTCTTATAGAGGATTCTCACTATTCTCTTGTATATACACTAAGTGCTAGACTACACAATGTATAGGGGATCAATCTCTTGATCAGCAGTAACCGTTAGCGGAAGACCAGAGTCTCTATTTGAATAGGGACATACTAGCAGTAACTCCCTATTAATAGTTCAGTTACAAAATTGAACAACCTTGCAAAAGGCTACCATGAAGCAACTATGCTGAACTGTCGCGGAGCTACCAGTGGGCTACCGCGACACTACTGCTAGCTATCGTGTAGATTTCAAGGCGCAACCGTGCACTCTCCACGTCAGATGTGTACATGCAAAAGTGTAAAGTGCGCTAACAACATTCGTCCATGCCTGAATCCGACACCGATCTCCAAAGGAATTTCTCCAAGAATTTTGTGACAAAACAAATGCTTGTTGAGAGATTTGGACATTACCCACTAGAAAACCCCTCCACCATACTAACCACTTAAGCTAACACATCTCATGTGTACAAGACAAGACAATAAATGATAGCTCAAATACCGAAATACACACAATTGGGACTTGCCTCAACATGGAATGGTGAGACCGGGTCACTGATGACCAAATGCAAATAAATCCCAACATACTCATTCATGAATTTTCTTTTAAATCTTTAGATGTCACCGATCATTCGGAATTGTTGTTCTATTAGCTACTAGGTAATACTTTACAGTGAAGAAACTCATGTGCAAGTCAACATTTTCATCATTTTCATTTTGACCATATATTTTTTACAAGAGCACTTGTTGGAGTAAGTCAGAAGAAATAATATTAGTACCCAGTAGGTGTTTATTAGTACCCAGTAGGTGTTAAACTTGTTATTTCTAGTGTTGGCATTTTAGAGGATAATCTAACCGTCAATTTTAACTTAAACATTCACTGTTCAACATATATTATTGCCCTGTTCAACATATGGTGTATTTGGATGCAGCTTTCTGTGTAGTTGGTGGCCACTATAGAACACTAGATGATTATCTTGACATTTAAGATTTCAACTTTAAGTGTTCGGCATTTCTAGATATAGTTCTAAAGTTGACTCTTTAGTCAATTAATAACTTCATGATTTAGTCGATTTTCTTAACCTTCAGATTCTAACTTTAAGGTGTTTTTGGTTTGGTTGAAAGTGACGAAAAGAAAGTAAAGTAAAGTCCTTTCATACGGAAATGTGATCCCATTTCTATATACAAAAGGATCTCATTTTATTTTCCCTCACGTTCTTAGTAACCAAACACAGCCTTTGTTCAGCATATATTTTTCCCCTTCCAGTTTCAACCTGCCTGGGCAGCACGGATGTAGTTCACTGTACGGTTCGTTGTTGGACAATTCTAAGAAACAAGGCACTGGATTTTAATAGGTCATGCCTTGGATTTTAAAAGACTATAATCACCACACAAACTATTTTAATATCTCAACAAATGAATCTTTAGAAACTTCAGCTTCAGGTTCTCGTTTTTGTTTTCAGAAACCTTTCTTAGTAATTTTTCATGTCACTGGTTTTGGCATCTTATTCATTGCATCTCTGAGAATAGCACATTTCAAATAGTTCACAAATTGTATGTACAAATATAACTTTGCCTCTTCGATTCTTCTTGGGCTAATTTATATTTGTCAAGTATTGTATTGTATTGTATTGTATTGTATTGTATTGTATTGTATTGTTGTTTCAAGATTATTAACTTTAAACAGGAGCTGATATCTTCGGCCTTGAATATTGCTCACACATTATTTCTGTTTTTCTCAGTGTACTTGAGTACGAACTCCTCAACTTGGAAATACCCACAATATCGGTCGTAGGTTCGCTTATCAGGTCTGGAGTTCCAGTCTTGGTTTACAGGTAAAAGAAGCACATAATATAGTGAACTTGTGATCCAGGTGTAGCATCGATCACTCGATTAGTAATGTATCATGGTCAAAATTTTGCAGTGGGGATCAAGACTCCGTCATTCCTTTAACTGGGAGTCGAACGCTAGTACAGGGGCTCGCAAATGAGCTAAGACTGAAAACAACAGTACCTTACCGAGTTTGGTTTGAGGGCAAGCAGGTAAAAAACATAACATAAGAAATATCATTGTTTCATCAACATGGTTTCATTTACATTGTCTTGGGATTTTGATGAAGAGGGCTCTTATGCAGGTTGGTGGATGGACTCAGGTCTATGGAGATGTCCTCTCTTTCGCAACTATTAGAGGAGCTTCTCATGAGGCTCCATTTTCGCAACCCGGAAGGTCTCTTCAGCTCTTCAGAGCTTTCTTGTCGGGGAAACCTCTGCCAGAAACATTCTAATATGCTCCTTGCCAAGGTGTTCTTTTGTTGGGAGTACTGCATGTGTGTTTTTGTATGTATGCCAATTTACTGAAACTGCAAGTTGGAGAAATTGTGTGAAAAGCGCACAAACTGTTTGCTTTTGATCAAATACTCGATTTGTGCTTCAGAGATTTATTTTTTCATTGAAATGGATATAATCTATTTCATGGCAATGCCTTTTGAGTTCCATATTTGTTAGAGAAATTAGGAGAAATTCAATGGCTGGTGATACAATGATGCTAGATCTAGTAAGCGCGGACTCCCCCAAAAGCCATGTCGTGTCAGTGTCGGGTACGCATCACACATGCCATGGACACTGGAAAATACATTAGGACACTAGTTGGGTAACAAATCCATGTGTGGTAAATTGTATCCGTGCAACCTAGGTGCTAGGTGAAACACATGAATTGCTTTCTTTAGAGCATCAAAAGTAAGGTCCATCCCAATATCTAGATTTTAGATTTAAAATGTAGGAGCTCATTTTGTAGAATAGTAAGGTTCAATTGGAGTTTCATGATGGTTGCAACCCACCCACATGAGCTATTGCTTGGGCCTCATAATTTTTACATTCAGAATGTAGGAACTCATTTTGTAGAATAACAAGTCTCAAAATTTTTAGATTCTAGATTTTACATTATTTTTTTACCACATTAATATTTTACCACATAATCTTTGGGACCAAAGGTCATTTTATCATTTTCTACTATTCTTATACAGATAAAACACATTCTAGATTTATTTATTTTTGTTATAAATTTGGATGCATTTTTGAACTCCATCTACTAATGATGCATTTTAGAACAATGTTCTTTCTCCAGTTGGAATTGTTCTAGGATACACCAGCCGCACCGCTTCTATTTAGTTTACTACATTGCTTGACTGAAACGGGGTACATCCCCATGATGAATAAACTTGGATTTGATCCATGGAAATCGGTCACCCATGGTTGGGTTCGGCAAAGTACTTAACCATTTTTCTGGGTGCAGTTTCTGTGACAATAGTCACTTTTGGGAGGCTATTTCGAAGCTGTTGCAATCATTATTTGGCTCGGTCTTCAATACAAAAGTTGTTGAGAAAAGTTTTCTCTTTCATTCAGACGTTGAACTAGGTCATTTGGAGGTGTATTGAAGAAGTTATGACCATCTGAAGTAGCCTATATATTCATATTCTGTATACATTCAGCTTGCATGCAACGTTGATGATAGATGAACGAATCTTGGGAGAAGGAACAAATTTTTTCTTTGGACTTCTCCATGCAACGAATGTGATGTACCCAAGAGGCATATCATTCCTATAAATAGAGGGAAGATGGTGAAGGTTGAACACAACAAGTAACAAGAAGACCAATACACAACTTGTAATCCTTACACTTGTAATCCACCTTAAGTGAGTTTGTGAGAGAAAGTGATCCTCAAGTTAAGTTATACCAACTTGAAAGAAGGCTCTTGTAATCTTTCATTTAATTATAGTAAAAACGGTGAAGAAGGGGCGGGCGGAGGACGTAGGCTCAAATTGAGCTAAACCTCGGTAAATCTTGTGTGTGTTCTCTCTCTTAATTTTTTTTCTCTTTTATTTTTATTTATCTCATAATAAAGACGAGAAAGGTCTTGTTTTTTCCATCAGTGGTATCAGAGCACAAGTTGTTAATCTTCTTGTGTTGAGATGGAGACTCCCATTGGTGGCATTCAGATGATCATCTTGAATGGCCATAATTGGATGATATGGAAGGCGAAGATGACAGACCTTCTCTATTGCAAGGACCTCTATGCACCGGTTGTAGGTGAATCTTCCAAGCCGGATTTCATGACGGTAGAAGAATTGAAGAAACTCGACCGGAAGACCATCGGCACCATTCGACAATGGGTAGATGGCATTGTATTCTATCATGTGTCGATTGAGACTTCGGCGAACAGCTTGTGGAAGAAACTTAAAGATCTCTACGAGAGGAAGACCGCCGACAACAAAGCTTTCTTGATTCGGAAGCTTGTCAATCTCAAGTTCAAGGAAGGTGATTCCATATCTGAACATCTGAATGAAATTTAAAGTATTGTTAATAGCTTGCAGCTATGAAGATGGTATTGGACGACGAGCTTCAAGCCCTTCTTCTGCTTAGCCCGTTACCGGATAGTTGGGAGACTCTGGTGGTGTCTCTTAGCAACTCCACACCTAACGGAGTTGTATCCATGAACCAAGTTACAAGCAGCCTCTTGAATGAAGAAATTTGAAGAAAGTTATTTGGATCCTCCTATTCTCATGCCCTTGTCACCGAGAATAGGGGGAGGAGAAAAAGCCGACAGCCTCTGAACTGAGACAAGTCGATAGAAAAATCAAAGGCTAGGAAGGACATTAGTTGCTACCAATGCGGGAAGAGTGGACACATAAAACGGGTATGTCGCAAGCTCAAGCAAGAGCAAAAGGAAGGAAGGACGAATGAGAAACAAGAAAAGAATGAAAGTGCAGCAGTTGTCACTGACAATGAAATCGTGTTTTTCTCGACATGTGAAGAAGACAGTGCAAATCTCACTTGCCAAGACTCATAATGGGTGATTGATTCTGGTGCCTCCTACCATGCCACTCCCCGGAAGGATTACTTTGCTTCATGAAGGTAACCTTGGAATGGTAAAAATGGGTAACAAAAACTCTTCTCAAATTCTTGGCATTGGAAATATTTGTATTACCACTAACCTTGGAACAAAGAAGGTTCTAAAAGATGTTAGATTTGTGCCCGATCTTCGTCTCAATCTTCTCTCCACCGGCAAGCTTGATGAAGAAGGATACACAAGCAGCTTTGGTAAAGGATGCTGGAAGCTTACCAAAGAATCACTTGTACTAGCGAGAGGAAAGAAGTGTTGCACTCACTACAATACTCAGTTTCACTTAGAGAATGATGAACTTGGAACAGTGGAATGTACCTCTATGGATTTGTGGCACAAGCGGCTTGGCCACATGAGCGAGAAATGACTACAAACTCTCGCAAGGCGACAACTACTTCCATCCATGCAAGGTACAACACTATCCCACTGTGATCATTGCTTAATTGGAAAACAACACCGGGTAGCTTTTGTTAAAAATTATAACAAAAAAGAAACCATTATATTTGACTTAGTCTATTCGGATAGTGCGGACCCATAAATGTAAAAAATCTTTAGTGGTGCCTCCTACTTTATGACCTTCATAGATGATACATCTAGAAAGGTGTGGGTGTATGTCATAAAAGCAAAAGATCAAGTCTTTGAAGTTTTCAAAGACTTCCATACCAAAGTATAAACAGAAACCGAAAATCTCTTGAAGTGTATTGACACGGATAATGGTGGTGAGTATACTTCAAGGATGTTTGAAGATTATTGTTCTAAATATGGCATTAGACACCAAAAGACTATCCCACACACACCACAACATAATGGGGTTGTAGAAAGAATGAACCGCACAATTGTGGAAAGGATAATAAGTATGATATCCTTAGCCAAATTACCAAAAATATTTTGGGGAGAGGCAGTGCGAACAGCCTGCTACTTGATAAACTTGTCCCCCTCAGTTCCTTTGGATGGAGATATTCCTGAAAGGATTTGGAGTGGAGCATTTGTGCATGTACCTAAGGAGAAAAGAACAAAAGTTGATGACAAATCCATTCCATGCATCTTCTTAGGATATGGAAATGATGAATTTGGATATAGGTTGTGGGATCCTATAAACAAAAAAATTGTAAGGAGCAGGGATGTATTTTGTGAAGATAAAACACTTGCTGATTTTTAAAAAGAAGAAGAGCCACAAAATACTCACATTATCCCTGATCCAATCTCCACGCCTATTGTTATTCCTTCTCTTATGGCAGAAAATAATGATTTTCAAGATGTGCATGAAGAAGAAGAAATTATAGGTTTTCCAGGTCCTGATCAGGGGGAGCATGAATATGCAGAGCCGCCGTATATGGATCAGCCACCAGGACCTCAATTGAGACGGTCGGAGAGAGAACGACAACCCTCAACTAGATATCCTGCTTCAGACTATACTATGGTGACTGTCACGACCCGCACCCGGTATAGGGGCACGAGTACGTAGGTACGTCCAGTCTACGCTGCAGTATCGGCAGTAGAACGCTGTCACGGTCTTCTATACTATCTAACATCTCACATAATATATATATAATACCTGTCATGCCATCTCAACTCCAAATGGAGGAGCAATATGATGATATAATAAAGGGTAGTCAATACTCAATCACATACAAAAACTAAAGATTTAAGCACGATATGGAATAGAAGAAAAAGAAATACAGCTCTCAATACATCACAGGTCCAACTTAACATCTAAACACAACTCAAGTTCTCAAAATAATATAATCCAAAGTCTAACTAGAAACAACTACTACAAGATATAAAAATTTAAATAGCCTCAGTATTTGGCACTACATCCTCGGGTGACACTCCATATGTTATCCCGTAGTAGGTGGGACACATCCTCACTAACCAGTCATCTAAAAAATATATCCAGTCATGATTGGAGCGAAGTACAACCCAATAGCAGTTCCAATTAATTGATAATGACTATAAACAGAAATAGAAATATAATACAAGACGAGAAATAATGAACAATATCATACTATGGCATAAAGAACAAGTAAACTAGAGCAAAATGGTATACACTGATCACAATGAAATAGAACAAGACAATAAAATAGAATATGGTGAAGAAGCTGTAACTATACTAAGTGTTTGAAATACTAGTTAGATATGTGATCGGCTTTGGTTGAATATTGTCTACTTAACGTTGGATAAACATTGTCTACTTAAACATTGAACATTGAACATAGTCTAGGCTTTGATCACATATCTAGCTAACATTTTTTCTATTCCCAACCAATACTCATGGATCCGATCACGACACGTCACGAACACGAATATAATATGAGTACACGAAGAACATGAATGTACACAAATGAAAGCACAAGAAATACCCGATGCATACAATAAAGTACATGTGAAGGAGTATCCAAAATACACGATAATGGGATGACATCTCCTGACATGATCCATATAGTACTAGTCCGTGTAACCACTGTGTCAAAATCAAGTAAAATATTTTCAAATGCTTGTATTATAATAATTATCAAATAATAGAAACTATCAGAGAATGTACTCGCCTGCGATCCAGAGCAATAAATGTCAAACTGTGTCTGGACTGGAGTCAAGTGACCTAATATGAAGTATTAATGTTATTTTAGTGTAATAAATTGATAAACAAGTTTAATGAACTAAAATATGGTTTTCTAGGTCAAGACTATGTCGCACTAGTCAAACTAGGTCAACTAAGTCAATACCTTACTACACTAGGTTTTCTAGGTCACAACTAGTCATTACCTTGCTAATGGTAGACTATACTAGTTAATACCAAGTTACATTAGCTAATATTAACTAATACTAGACTATACTAGGTAATTGAGATACTAGTATCACATATTATATATATATATATATATATATATATATATATATATATAGTTACCATATCTTAAATATCTTAGTTAATACTATTATTATCTTAACCAAAATCTTGATATTTTAACAATACCTCAATACCTAACCCATTACCTATACCAATACCTCGGTATTATCTAATACTTTGCCCAATTCCTATTACCTTATCTTGACACTGATACCCACTAACTGATACTCTACTTATCCACAACTGATATCTCATAACATAGTTACCCACCTTACTGATACACCTACACTGCAGAATTGAACTGGTGAAGCAGTGTGCAATCAGTGCACACTATATGCACCAATTTCCCTGATACTCTAATGTTCGAATCTCCACATGAACTGCACACTAGGACTCTAACAACAACCCTTCCAACTGATCACCAAGTTCAGTCCCCCATTTGTAGTAGCTGCTGCTACTAAACCCAAATACTCGAGCATTTCCTCTTCACAACATCTGAACACTCCACCTGTGCACAGACCTACATGCTCGAGCACTGCACACACACATATGAATGCATTCCCACACCCACATCTTTGTATTACCTTATACCCTTACTACTATTCCAAGCCAACCAACCTTCAATTCTCCCTCCCACACACTTGTGCATAAGTGCACAAGTTTGTACTAACCAATACACGAACCCCATCAGTCCATATCCCCCATTTGAAACCAACTGACATCCACAACAACTCCAAACTGTCTGCAACAGCAGGTCACCACCCATGCAGTAGTACACTGAAGCTTAAAGCCCTACACCAAAAGTCTACTGCCAACACATTTGCAATAGCAACATAAAACTTATTGCGAAACATATTGCACACAATATCACCAACACTATCAACAAAAACACACCACCTTATTTGCAATGAGATACTACATGATACACAACATCCACCTAAAGACACCAATCTGATACACATTTATTATAGTGTATCAGTGTACCCTTGTTTTCAACCATCTTTCTTCAACAATGCCTGTAACACACCATGCTCACAGACACTTTCCCGACCCCTCATTCTTCTCTCTACCCTGCTGAACCACACCACACTGACAGTAATACTTCACACATGTCCACTCCTAACTGAAATTCCTTGTTGTGTTCTTCAACTGAACACACTACCCCTTACATCCCTCATTCACTGCAAGCACAATGCACTACTGTGCATCTACCCGATTCCTCCTACTGTAATTTGTACTTACCCGATTCCTCACTACACCAAATACTGCATAATAGGACTCTAACATAATCCTCTACCTATTTTCTTAGTGTTGTTGCTAACACCTTCACCACTGTAACAGGAAGTGAAGAAACTGTGCAATGCATAGTTGTTCACTTCCTGCACAATCAGGCAGTATAAGCCTGATAGCTGAGCACCCAACTCGAAACACTCTAATACACTCTCGACCTACAATCCCCCATAGCAAATTGCATTGCCTAGTCCACAATTCCTTACTGGACACTCCCATCACCCCCTCATGCAAACACTCATGGCACATTACATCCCACATCCTCTAATCCATATGACACAAAATCCACTAGTACACTCACACAAGTATACACTAATACACATTACTTATATACTCATCAACACACCAATCACACTCACTAGAGGCATTAAACCAAACACTTGTCATACTATATATATATGATACACCATGATACGAATTCAAACGAAATGCCAAAATTCTCAATTTTCCATACTAAATAATCCTACACCTATATAACATCTATACATGACCAATGTAACTTGCTACAATAGAAATAGAAGAGAATTGTGCAAAACCCCCAAAATTGGGCCCCGTGTCGCACCATATCACAAGATACCTTGATACGTCCTACACGTATCCAATTGTGGACACGTACATAGTCCAATAATCTCGATCTAAGTCTAATTAGATCTAATTGGTCTCATGACACACAATTGATGTGTCAAATTCGTAATTTTCCCAACATGCACACAAAATAACCCATAGAATTCACAATACATGCCAAATAGTCTAGAACTTGTTCCTATAGGTAATTATATGCCATGGGGTCATCCTTAATGGTCAAATACATGATTAAGAAGCTATAATGAAAAAAAAATCAGTAATTACCAATTGGAAGATGGATTACCAATAAAAATGTAATTGGACACGATCCGGACACGATCTCTAGCTCCAAAGCTCCTCCTCCTTGTGCTCCTTGCTTTTCCAAGCTCTAAAACTTTTTTATGAATGAAAAATGAAGGGGAATGGAAGTGAAATGGGAGATAAATTGATAGAGAAAAATGTGAAAAAATTGGGAATCTCAAAATGAATGAACAATTGAAAGGAGAGAGAGAGAGAGAGAGAGAGAGAGAGAGAGAGAGAGAGAGAGAGAGAGGAGACCCTCTACATGTGGCCGACCCCCCATTCCCCCTTCTCCAAGCAATTGACAAAGACAACTATGCCCCTACATGATAATATGAGGAATAATTAAAAAATGGGTATTTTGGGAAGTCTCTACACTAATTGCAATTAAACTAATTCTCCTCAGTTAATTAGTGAGAATGGGTTCATTGGGCCTAGTCCATGTTGGCTCACTATTTGTCATGACAAGTCTAATTTAGGTCCACTTAATGTGTCACGACCCGCACCCAGAATTTGGGTACGAGTACGTGGGTACGTCCAGCCTATGCCGCAGCATCGGCGGTAGAACGCTGTCTAGGTCATGATACTATCTAATCAATATCACATAAATATCCAACTCCATAAGGAGACACATATATCACAATATAATATGGAATACTCAATCACATAAACTAGAGCACGATGAGATATCGAAGAAAACAAATGAAATACAAGACAAGTCTAAACGACAAAATAACCATACCTGCAATCAATAACATCCAATCTCCAAGTATGTCGAAAACAAGTCCTCTATGTCACAGTCTGGAAAAAATATCCAGTCAGGATTGGAGCAAAGTACATCTCAAATAATAGTTACAGTTAATTGATAAGGACTATAAAACAATAAATAGATGATGTTATATATTGAGAGAAGACAATAATTAAATGCATTGGCAAATAAGGAGAACAGGCAATATAGGCAATATGGTACAGTCAGTGTATATATGAAATGAAGAGAACGAGGTACAATATCATATACAGATGATGTAGTATATGAACTAAAATAGAGGACTGTAACTATTCTAAGTATTTGAAATAGTAGTTTCGAAATATGATCGGCTTGAGAACTTGTACGATAGCTACATGGCCTAGCTAATCATATAATGTCAAGTCAAATTAAATAGGCCAGCCCACTAACTAAATTAAATTAAATGCTACAAATCTCTAACTAAATATATGGCACTAATAATTAAATAACTAATACAAGCATCAAATAAGTATTCATGGCCCATTAATATTAATATTATATTCCTAAAATTAAATAACTAGGCCAAATTACCAAATTATCTCTAGTTGGAAAAGTGGGGTGACAGTGACAGATGCAGGTGAACCAGAAAGTTTTCATGAAGCACAAGTTCATGAAAATCATGCCAAGTGGAAGAAATCAATGCAAGAGGAGATAAATTCTTTGCATAAGAACCACACTTATGACTTGGTGGAGCTACCGAAGAACATAAAATCCTTGAAGAACAAATGGGTGTTCAAAATCAAGAATGAAGGAAATGGCCAAGTCAAGTACAAAGCTCGCCTCGTGGTGAAAGGTTTCAGTCAGAAGCAAGGTATTGACTATGAAGAAATATTTTCTCCTGTTTTGAAGATGTCTTCTATTCACGTTATTCTTGGACTTGTTGCTTCCCAAGATCTTAAAGTTGAGCAGTTAGATGTGAAGACTTTATTTCTCTATAGTGATTTGGCGAAAGAAATCTATATGGAGCAGCTAGAGGGTTTCAAGGTAAAGGGCAAGGAACACTTGGTTTACAAATTGAAGATCTTGTACGGTCTCAATCAAGCACCGCGATAGTGGTATAAAAGGTTTGATTCTTTTATGCTTTACCATGGGTACAAAAGAACATCTGCAGATCATTGTGTTTATGTCCAGAAGTTCTCTGATGATGATTTCATTATTCTCTCTCTATTTGTTGATGATATGCTTGTTGTTGGAAAAGATATGTCCAATATTGATAGGTTGAAGAAAGAGTTAAGCAAGTCATTTAATATGAAGGACTTAGGAGCAGCACAACATATATTGGTAATGAAGATCTCTCAGGACAGAAGTGCGAGAAAGTTGTGGCTATCACAAGAAAGATACATAGAACGTGTTCCGGAGAGGTTCAATATGGTGAACTCTAAGTCAGTCAACACACCGCTAACAGCTCATTTTAAGCTAAGTGCACAACAAAGCCCTTCAAGTGAGAAGGAGAAGGAGGAGATGAAGAGCATTCCATTTTCCTCGGCCGTCGAAAGTTTGATGTACTCAATGGTTCAAGACCCGATATAGCACATGCAGTTGGAGTGGTAAGTCATTTTCTTGCCAATCTTGGTAAAGCACATTGGGAAGTAGTAAAGTGGATCCTAAGATATCTTAGAGGAACATCTAAATATTCTTTATTTTTTGGAGATGACAAACCTATCTTTAAAGTTTACATTGATTCTGACATGGCAGGTGACTTGGACAAGAGAAAGTCCACATCGGGATACTTGTTTACTTTTGCAGGGGGAGTCGTATCATGGAAATTAAAGCTGCAAAAGTGTATTGCTCTATCTACCATAGAAGCTGAATATACTGTTGCTACAGAAGCCAGCAAGGAGATCTTATGGATGAAGAATTTTCTAAAGGAGTTATCTCTCAAGCAAGAGAAGTACACTCTATATTATGACAGTCAGAGCGCCATTGACTTGAGTAAAAATGTTACCTATCACTCAAGGATAAAGCACATCGATGTACGTCATCACTGGATCTGAGATGCTTTGGAGAATCGCTTGATGCATATTAAGAAGATTGATACAAGCCAAAATCCGTCTGACATGATGACAAAGCCTCTACCAAAAGAGAAGCATAACTTCTGCCGTAGGAAGGCAGGTATGACTACTGTTTTAGCACTTTCTCCTCATGAGGATGGAGGGGAAGATTGATAGAAAAGGGGTCCCTCCCCATGATGAATAAACATGGATTTGATCCATGGAAATCGGTCACCCATGGTTGGGTTCGGCCAAGTACTTAACCATTTTTCTAGGTACAGTTTCTGTGACAAGATTCTGATTTGGGAGGCTATTTCGAAGCTGTTGCAATCATTATTTGGCTCTGTCTTCAATACAAAGTTGTTGAGAAAAGTTTTTTATTTCATCCAGGATTTGAACCAGGTCATTTGGAGGTGTATTGAAGAAGTTATGACCATCTAAAGTAGCCTATCTATTCATATTCTGCATATATTCAGCTTGCATGCAACATTGATGATAGATGAACGAATCTTGGGAGAAGGAACGAATCTTTCCTTTGAATTTCTTCATGCAACGAATGTGATATACCCAAGAGGCATATCCTCCCTGTAAATAAAGGAAAGACGGTGAAGGTTGGACACAATAAGTAACAAGAAGAATAATACACAACATGTAATCCTCACACTTGTAATTCACCTCAAGTGAGTTTGTGAGAAAAAATGATCCTCAAGTTAAGTTATACCAACTTGAGAGAAGGCCCTTGTAATCTTTTATTTGATTATAGTGAAAACGGTGAAGAATGGGCGGGCGGAGGATATAGGCTCAAATTAAGCTGAATCTCGGTAAATCTTGTGTGTGTTCTCTCTCTTAATTTCTCTTCTCTTCTATTTTTATTTATCTCATCACAAAGACGAAAAATATTTTATTTTTCCCATCATTGCTAACACAACAAATTGTCCTAGAACATAGTACAAAAGTTTGAGAGTAAATATACAGGAATAAATCAATGTATGTATTGGCCCGGGAGCCCGGAACCGGCCTTAAACTGGTTCGGTCAACGAGCCGACCCAGCCCGACCCACAAATGCCCAGGGTCGGGCTGGGTCCTAAGAATTGGACCAAAAGTCTGTCCTGGCCCGAAAAAAACCGAACCGGTTTAACTCTGCTAGCTCGGTTGGTCCGACCCAGACCGGCCCGGTCGGTGACCCGACCAGTGCCCGGTCCTGACCCAGTTCTAACTCGGTCTCCCCCCCACCCCCCGTGATGCGGGTCCCACTAGGCGGTTGACAGCCGCTGACACCCCTCCCACGTGGCCGCGAGCGCACTAGTGACTGAAAGTAATTATTTGGGGAGGGTAAATTACCATAATATCCCCTTATTTAATTGTTAGTTTGTATATTGGAGGGGTATTTTGGTAATTTATTCCTCCAACAACCATATTTTTTAGGAGAATTTTTTTTACCATAATACTCCAACTTTGATGGCTATTTTTAATCTGTATGAAGAAAAAATGA
Organism: Iris macrosiphon; assembly: GCA_036927795.1. Classification (NCBI taxonomy): domain Eukaryota; kingdom Viridiplantae; phylum Streptophyta; class Magnoliopsida; order Asparagales; family Iridaceae; genus Iris; species Iris macrosiphon. Next base: position 83,357,155 of record JAYESA010000019.1, on the reverse strand, counting down.
CCAAAATACCCTTATAACAACTATATTTTAAGGATATTTTGGGTAATCTGGCACCCAAAAATTCATATAAATAGGGCATAATTCTTCCAAGTTTACCTCAACAAATTTTCTTCCAAATTCCAAATTTACAATCAAGTGCAATTTTTGAAGATTGAAGTAACAACTTTCTGGAGACTGAAATACTACATGTATTTTATCTAGAGTTTATTATCCAACTTATCCTTAGTTTTCACATAAATTATTAATATCTCTCATTTATTTTCTAAATATAAAACTATTCCCAGTGTTGATTATGTTGTTTCCAAAATGGAGACAAAATTTCTAAAATATTGGGGTGATATACCTCTTTTATATTGTTTGGCTTCGATTTTTGATCCTAAAATTAAATTAGATAGTGTATTTGTATTGTTAGACGATTTTAATGACAATATGAATGTTGAGGTAGGTATCTTAAAAGTAGAAATTAAAAAAAATTAGATACTCTAATTAATTTATATGAAGAAAAAGTTGTGTCGAGTGACTCGGTACAACCGTTCAAGGTAGTGGTAGCTCTGGTTTAATATTTAAGTTATCATATGCTAAAATTATACTACAAAGGAAGAAACAAAAATAATCTTCCCTACCAACTCAAAAAATTTTATGTATTCAAATTCTTATGATGAAGATGATGATGATTCTGGATCATATTTTTTTCAATTTTAGAATGGTGAAAAAGATACGAAAAAACTATTCTATATTTTCTTCTTAGCACATAATCTTCTAATGATCACGGTGTCCACGGTTGCATCAAAATCTTGTTTTAGTATAGGTTCAAGAATGCTAAGCAAGAAGAGGAGCAGGATGCTGCCAGATATGCTGAAAGTTTAATATTGGATTCGTGCGAAAAAAAACCAACTCAACAGTTAAGAGATGAAGGTGCTGCCATTAATGAGCTAGACTTTCAGTCTCTTACAACTGAAATTGCAAGTCAGAGAAATTATGTGTAAAACGCACAAAATGATTGCTTTTGATTAAATACCCAATTTGTGCTTCAGAGATCTATTTTTTCATTGAAATCGGTATAATCTGTTTCATAGCAATGCCTGTTGAGTTCCATATTTGTTTGAGAAAATATGAGAAATTCACTCACGGGTGATATAATGATGCTAGATCTAGGAAGCGCAGACTCCCCCAAAATCCATGTCATGTCAGTGTTGGGCCATCGACACTAGAAAATACATTAGGACACTAATTGGGTAAAAAATCCATGTTGGCTTGTCCGAAATGTGTGGTAAATTGTATCGGTGCAACCTAAGTGCTAGGTGAACCACATGAACTGCTTTCTTAAGAGCAATATTCTTTCTTCGGTTGGAATTGTTACAGGATACACCACCTGCACCGCTTCTATTCAATTCACTACATTGCTGACACAACAAAGTGTCCTAGAACATAGTACAACAGTTGAGAGTAAATATTGAGAGAAATAAAAGAACTTTAGAATTGAGCTAGAATTTTCTATGATTTAGGAGAACAATGTCCAATGGTTCTATAATCTTTTAAATTTTGGCTTGTGACAAAAATAAAACCAACAAATCAGAGAAAATTTATTGCTGCAAAAATAAAAATTTATGTGGTTCGGCCAAGATTCCTACGTTCACGGACGAGGTGATTCCGTTGCACTGTGAAGAAGAAAAGAAATTACAATAACTCTCACAATACTTCTCTCATTGATCTCAAGAACTCTCTACCACAAATATATAGAAAAAAATCTCTCTCCTAAACTCTTGTATTGAACTTATTCAACATCTTTCATTGAGCATCTCAAAAAGAACCTTAAGCCCCATTTATATAGCATGTTATTTGCCCATATATGAAAATCCAATTGTATGTTGGATTGACATACATTTTCATATTTAGAACTCATTGACTAGATATGATTATGACTTTGCTCCAATCCAATTCTATCTATGCTCCATGTGAAAATGGTCATGAGCCTATTTTTGTTAGCCATTTTCTTTCATATCTCCACCTCGACAAGGTTTTGCCACAAAATTGAACTGACACATTTCTCTACCGTACAATTTTATCAAATCAGCCACTCCCAGTCCCGTCCCTAAGGCTCTCAAGCAACAAGAAGGATTTGGAGTAAAAGTCATTAACAATATTGGAACTTAGCTCCAGGAACAACCTTAGTCAACATATCAGCCGGGTTGTCCTTGATAGTGTTCTAAATGGCGGTCGAGATGGTCGCCTAGACGCTAGGCGGTCGCTCCCCATAACACTTTTGTCGTTGGCGGTGGATTAGACGGTCGACGGTGGTTTGGCGTTGTAGGCGGAGGTGAGGCGGCATAGGCGGATACCTAGGCGGAACAATACATGACTAGATGTTTTGGCAAAATAGTTTTGCAAGCATTACGCACATATGATTCACTTTTACAAGACTGAAATTTCATAAATTTTTATTCTACAACTTAGTTATGCATAAAATACCCGTAAAATATGCATATTATGTAAAAAATAGTAAAATACTAAAAAATGTCCAAAATATATCAAGTACCTAGGCGGTACCTAGACGGCCTAGGTGGTAGGTAGACCCACTCCGTCGAACACTCGCTTACTGCCGTTTAGAACCTTGGTCATTGGTTTGCACCTTCTCAAGTGCAATGTCACCGTCTTCTATAACATCCCGTATGAAGTGGTAGTGAACATAAATATGCTAGATCCTCGCGTGATGGACTTGATTCTTTGCCAAGTGGATTACACTCATTCTTTCATAATGCATATCAGCTACATCCTGCTTAACCCCAAGTCATCAATCAAGTTGTGAAGCTATAGGCCCTCTTTCACGCCTTTGTCACTATCATATACTCTGATTCTCTAGTCAACAAGAAAACTGTAGCCTACAACATAGACCTCCAACTGACTGGTGCACCATATAGAACAAACACTTATCCAGTAGTTGACATGCGCCTATCCATCTCAAACATAGTCCAAATCCATAAGTCTACTTATGTGATTAAAATCTCCACGAAAGTGTAATCCAGCGTCAATGATGCCATTTAAGTACCTGAATATCCACTTTACAGCCTCCAGGTACTTCTTCCACATATTAGCTATAAAACAACTAACCACACTTACGACCTGTGCAATGTCGAGTCGAATGTACACCTTAGCACATATCAAACAGCCAACTACACTCGAATAAGAAACTCGATCCATATGCTCCTTATCCTCATCTGTGGCTGGGGATAACTTGGATGAGAGCCTAAAGAGACCATCCAAGGGAGTAGAAACATGTTTTGCAACTTCTATACCAAAACGAGCAATGATCTTCTCAATGTATGACTTCTAAGATAAAGACAATCTTTATTTCTCCCTCTCCCTTTTAATCTCCATCTCTAAAATATTCTTGGCTCCATCCAAGTCTTTTATCTTAAACTCAGAGCTAAGTTGAGACTTTAATTTATCTATCTCTACCATAATTTTTGCAGCAATAAGCATATCATCTACATAAAGCAATAGATAGATATAACCAAGCCCAAACCGACCTCGGGTTCAACATATGAAGCCCAAGATCGAGCTTCGAGGAATAGAAAATGAACCCAGGTTCCACGAGTTGAGTCGGGTCAATCGAGTTTATCGAGCTATAATATGATATTTGAAATAATTTTAAAAAAGATTTTTCATAGTCGTATCCCAAAATATAGTGTTATTTTATAATTTCTAGATTATTTCAAGTATTCCCTAATAATAAAATATTACTTGTAATTTTCTTCCTCTAAGAAATAATTTATAAAGAATTATATAAAATTTTAAATTCTTATTTAAGGTCTTGGTTTATTTTGGCATTAATTTTTATCTCTTATTTAATCATTAAGTTACAAGTATATATATATATATATATATATATATATATATATATATATATATATATATATATATATATATATATATATATATATATCAATGACCCTACAAGCGCTCTGATACCGTGTATAAGACTGATCGCAGCAAAAACTTAGGCCAACCCACCTGAGATAACCAACCCCTGTCTAACGAGAACCAAACACAGATAAAGATAACGTATATGGCAGTGACTTCGTCATCTGGACAAATTTTAATTTATATAAATCAGGTAAAATGATAAGATTGACAAGAACCAATGTTGAACCATTTGCCCTAATAGGTTTAACACCCTCACCACACTTAAGAAGAAAAAACATAAATTATAATTGAAATCACTCACCAAATTATGTAGCAATTTTTCTGAACGAAGGGACAAATTATCGATCAGATCTCCTCTTCCTTCTGTCTTGGATGGCAAGTCTTAAGAGCAAAGCACAGACTTTCTCTTAGATTTTCTGTAGACGAGCACCCCGAATCTCCACTTTGTGATATATTCTTTGTGCATCCACCCCCACCTATATAAATAGGATCAGAAACCTTAGTTTAGGTCATAAAAATTCCAAAATAGGAAACCAATTATCTAAATTATGAAACACCAATTATGCACGTCCAAATATGGTCAAATTAAATATTTGATAAAAATTTAAAATCTATTCAAATTAATGTAGATTTTAATTACATCAGATCAAATCTTTTGTCATATTTGGGCTTCAAAATTTGCTCTTACCAATTCAGACTGGACCCAACATACTCCACCTACAGTTTGACGAGAGGGTGTTGACTACATGGCTTCTCAATTGGACACCATGCCTATCGCTCCGCGATAGAGTTCCTGCTCCCCTATGTCACCGATCTTTGATCTTCCAATATGTTTTGTATCTTCCTTCATCTCCAGCTCCTCGACTGTCACGTCAACACTATCTTCCATGAGTAGCACCTCCTGCATCAATAGGATCCTGCCAAAATTAATGACATGGACAAAATCGAAGTCCCTGACGATCAGCCTCACCGTGAGTCTTAACTGCCTATTCCTGACTTTCGTCTAACATTAAAATATACTACGGTTCTGACGAGCTTTGTCACCCTTGGTTGGCCCAACCAAGGGGATTGTGTGGTTTCCTCGAGACTCGGACTCATGGACCTACCCACCTTCGTGTCCGATATTGAAGCTCCCTCATATATATGAATCCTCGAGCAGAATATCATGCACTATACATGTCGTCGATGACTCATAACTCCTTAAGAACTGTGTGAATGGAAATGTACCCATCTCTGATTGAGTTTGCTGCACACCATAATCTCCTCCCTAACTTCAAACTACTAAAATCGATGTCACTCCGTAAAGTTTTTGGAAACCAACAGTCACCAAAATTGGATCCGTAGAACAACCCCCACCTAGAGACCGACCAGTTATCATGGGACCGGCAGACTGACCCTTAATCATTGACTCATCACCATTTGTCGCTTTGTCTCGATGAACTGAATCCTTCGTAATCCTCAAAGTATCTCGAAGACCCTGCTCAGCAAGTTTTGATGATCCACCTCTTATCTAACACCCCTCGAGCCTGTATTCGATATCTGTGGCTTGTATGTACAGCTAAGCGGCTTGATCCTATATATGCCACAACATAAATCTTCTTAAGCCAGCTGTTGGGAACCCTTCGTAAATATCCAATCTTTGTCCCAAACAAACTATGACAACCATCATCCGCCAGCCTTCCAACTAAAACCACATTATAGCACAAATTCGGTATATGTTGCACACCCTTGAGAATGAGCTTCTCACTAAGCTCGGTTGTCAAGTGCACATCATCGATGCCTACAACTATAACTGTCTCCTTGTTTCCCATCTTCACACGTCTAAACCTACCGATACGGTATGACATAAAGATCCTCCTATATGGAGTGGCGTGATACGACTCTCCCGTGTCTATGACCCAATTACCATCATGACACGTGCCACAAGTTTTCTTTGCGTCGGATGCTGTGATGATGAGATATTTCATAGCCGTAAGATCCTCCTAATCATCCTTGACTTTGGCCTTCTCAGCTTTGAAATTCATACAATTCCTCTTGATATGACCCATTTTGCCATAGTGATAGCAGCCCTCCTTGCGGTCCACAATCGCAAGATCTCGAGAACTCTTCCATGTCCTCGCCTGTGACTTGGATTTTCCTTTACTGTAGGAAGACACCAGAGAGGACTTCTACAATGGTTCAACTTTCTTACGCCAGACCTCCTTATTTAATAAGGTACTTTTGACTGCCTCCATCGTGACAACTCCATCAGGAGCGGAGTTGCTCGCCGACACCACCAACGTCTCCCAGCTTTCCGGTAGAGAACTAAAAAATAGAAGGCCCTAAAGCTCATCATCAATCACTATATTCTTCACAGACAACTGATTCATGATACCTTGAACCTCATTCAGATGTTCTGCCACCTGGGCACCCTCTGTGTACATTGAATTAACGAGTTGGCAAAATAATAAGAAATACCTTATTACCAGTCTTCTTTCTTTCGTACATCGAAAGCAGCTTCTCCCATAATTCTTTGTTGGCACAAGCATGTCACATACAACTTAATTTTGATAATCGACAAAACCCTAATTCGATATATACAACTGAAGACTGCTACAATCAAGACTACGATACTGCAACAGTACAAGATTAACAAAGACTGCAACAGAAGATTTATGATTTAATTTTAGTCTATGTATTTTTATTTTATTTTGGGTCTAGAAATTTCTACATCGACTCGTACTGGCATTAGGAAGCTCAAACCTATACCCATATTCAATCTACTCGAAATTGACTCAAACTCAGCATTCCAGTCCACTAAAACAAGTCCACAAAATAACCCAAACCTAGTCAAACAGGACTGAACTGATCTTAAGAGACATAGTTCGGACCAAACTCGGGCCTAGGATCAAGTCTTCCTAGATTGTCTTGGTCATCCACAAGATCATGGTGCAACGTTTAAATTTATGAACGTTGGACACCGAACTCTGGCCAAACTTTATTCATAAAAACCCAATAAATAGAAATAAAATTCCAATATTCCAAATCACTCAACTTCATTCAATTATATCTTCTTTTTCATATTCTTTAACTGAGCTACAAATATTCCATTCCTAAGAGTAACTCTCATAGCCTTCTAGTGCCAAGTGTAATCTCGGTTAGAAGTCTCGAAGAGTTATAAAAGCTTGAAAATCAAGTTTTCGTTCAAGTGTTTGAAGTTTGTGAGTACTTCGGATTAAAGCTCGTGGTATTATAAGAAGTCGGCAAGCCTTCAGATCAAATCTTGTGCTGTAAGATATTTCACAAATAGTAGATTAACATCGAGCAGAGTTTTCGAGACTGGATTAGTCCTCCACGAGGAAAACTAGTATACGTCGCGGTGTTAGTGTTTTTTGAATTCTTATTTAGCATTAACTTTGCTTAGTTATTCTTTACTCATTGCATATTTCCATACTTATTAGCATATAATTTTAAGTTGGTAATTGACTTAAGTTTTAATTGGATTATTGTCACATACACTCTTTTTACCCCTTTAGAGTTGCCTTAAGTTTTAATTGGATTATTGTCACACACACACTCTTTTTACCCCTTTAGAGTTGCCCCTCAATTGGTATCAGAGCAAGGATTCTTGATCGGGATTAACATCCTTATGTAGATCCATGGCAATCACTAGATCTATTTACATAAACAATGGTGAAGGCTAGTCCATAAATAGGCTACCCCTATTTGATGGTACCAACTACATGTACTAGAAAACACGTATGAGAATCTATTTGAAGCCTCTTAGTTTTGACTTATGGATAATTGTTATTGATGGATACAAAAAGCCTGCTTGAATTATTATTGATGGTAACCTTGTAGAAAAGCCTAATGATAAATATACTGAGTTGGTAAAGAAGCAAGCTAGTCTTGATGTTAGAGCTATTAATGCTTTATTATGTGTTATAGACATGACTGAATTCAACAGAGTATCCACCTGTACCACTTCACCTGAGGTTTGGAAACTTCTTGAGGTAACTTATGAAGGAACATAACAAGTGAAGGAATCCAAGATAAGCAGATTGATACAGGAATATGAGGCATTCAAGATGAAGCCAAATGAGACTATTACACAAATTTTCATAAGATTTCTTGATATTGTTAGTCTTCTATCTTCTCTTGTCAAGGAGTACATCAATTATGAAAAGATCCGCAAATTGCTTCGAAGACTCACCAAGAATTGGAACCCTAAAGCAACGCTGATCATATATAGAAGGAAAGGATCTCACTATAATGTCTATTGAAATACTCATGGGTAAGATAATGACACATGAGTTGAATCTCAAAGACTTTGAGGAATTAGTTCCAAAAGAGAAAACAATCGCCTTCAAAGCTTATGACAAGAAAGTCCAAGAAGATAAAACTGAAGACGAGGAATCAAACGATTAGGGTCTGGCCCTTATATCCAAAAACTTCAAAGAGTTCTTAAAGTTTGAGAAATCAAACCGAAAGAAGGAGTACGACGAAGAAGAACATGTATGCTACAACTGCAAGAAAGCTGGCCACATCAAGAAAGACTGTCCTACAATTAGAAAGAGAAGTCGCTATAAATATTCAATCAAGAGAAAGAATTCATCAAGGAATTATGAAAACACAAGAATATAGTGTAAGTGAAGCAAGCAATTCTGAAGAAGAAGAGAATCATCGTAATACAGAAAATGTATGCCTAATGGCATTAATATACAAGAAAACTACGAATTCTCTCTATGAAGATTTTACTTTTGATGAATTATCTGTGCTTTCAGTTTTTTATTAGAAAATCATAAAATGATGAGGAATAAGTATAAGCAAATTAGAAAAGAACTTCAGGACTTACAGACTGAGTATATAAAATAGTCTCAATTATTAGATGAGTTTAAATCCACTTCTAGTGACACGAATGAGATATTTTCTTTAAAGTTAAGTTTGCATAACGCTTTTAAAAGTATTGAAAAGAGTAAACAACAAAAATGCTAAAATTAATGAACTCTATGAGTCAGAAAAGAAGAAGTATAACTTAGCTGCACAGAGAATAAACACACTTACTGTTAAATACAATAAAATCTATGATACCTCTAAAAAGTTATAGATTAAACATGTAGTACAACCTATAATCCAATTTAACACATGACAAATGACAAAACATAAGGTCACTTACAATAAGACACAAGCAAGCAAGTAAGGCTAAAGTTTCTAGTAACCATGTTTTTATTACAAGTATCCACGAAAATCATATCACACTACTGCACACATTCACAAAGTTGCACATAGCCTTAATGTTCATGCTACTTGTCATTAATGTGGTGCGCATTACACATTTTACCTTAGTGTAGAAATATAAAGCTAGTTGATTGTAAACTCCCTCGACCAGATTTCAGTAATTTAGGATTAGATTAGACTAATTAGAATTATTGCAACTTTTTAAAAAAATTATTTATTATATAATCTGTTGATTGTGCACCTGTTCATTACACAATTAATTAGGGCATTACACTAGCTGTTAACCCTAAACAAATTCCACATACCTGCCCTAGACTTGTTAGACTACTTTTCCAGTATTTTGTGCAACTTCCAGAAATCTTGTTTGGTGTTCCGTTTTAGTCGCACAAATATCGTTACAGATGTACGTATTTATTTCCTATTTAAATTTCTGCTCTTTACCCATCTCTGTACCCTAGAGATTTGAGGACCAGTAGGCACCTGTTTTGCCCAAAGAAAAATACGATAATATTCTACTCTAATTATATTACAATTATCGTATTGACACCGTAGAAAAATTATGACCCTAACTGCCTCAAAATAATTAGTGAACACCATGCGCAGTATTTATTAAATAATAAAAACGAGGATCTGTATCACTCAGAAATCAGACCCTGCCTCTGCCTAGACTCACCTACACTGTCCAAAACATTTTCCCCAGCTATTTCCCCCATTTTTGTTCAATTTAGTATTTCGGGGAATCAGTATTTAAAACAGGTAAATTGCGAAATTTCGCAAAATACCAATTTTATGCTTTTATGCAAATTATGAAAAGTTAGGGTTTTTTATGCAAAATTGCATGTAAGGTGGCATAATCCTATTGGTTAGTGAATAGGTGTATGGGACCACCCAAAACACCCAGAAAAATCCTGTAGAAATATCCAAAAAATTAAATTACCAATATAACCCTGAATTTCCACTTATTTACAGAAATGCCATTGCCCCTAACCCCTATATAAACCCTAACCCCTCCCATTCAAATATCCACAGCTCTCCCCTCCGACCGCCGCCGGCCGCCCAACTCCGGCCAACCCTCCGCCCTGACCCCCTCTCCCCTCCGGCCAAGCCCCACCGCCTGCACCACCCTGCTCCGCCGACCACAGCCCCCGCAACCCCATTTCCCAACACCACCACCCACAGCCACCACCACCCGAACCACCCCCTGCGCCGCCTCCGGCCACCGAGCACCGCCACCAACCCCACCTACCGACTCGCCCCGACCTCCTCTCTCCGACGACCACCCACTCACCGCCCCACGACGCTTCCTCCGGCCGCCCTCACCTCCACAGTGTCCCGGCCAAATTCTCGACTGCACCACCACCCTCACCTCGGGCGGCCTTCAGCCTCCACCACCGCCGTCGTGGACCTCCGCCACCACCACCAACCTGACCGCCACTCATCCCTCCGCCGTTCCCCCACCCTGCACCGCCGCCTACTCCGCCGCAGCCGCCGCCGTAGCTCCCACAAGCTGCTGCTGCTGCTAGCAGCTACTGCTGCTGTACCTGCTCCTCCGACCGCCTCCGTCCAGCTCCGCCGCCGTCCTCCCGCCGTCGACGACGTGTGGACCCCACTTGTCAGTAGGTATACCCCCTAAACCTAATATATATGTAATTATATATATATACCTATATGTATATATATGTATATATATATATGTATATAAATATGTATATATATGTATATTTATATATATATATGTATTATATTATATAATATATGTTATATACTGTTATTATACAGTATAATTATACTATATATATTATTATTATTTATTAAATATATATATATATTTATATATATCTCTATAAATACTATACATATATACTTATATTATGTATATATATATTTATATAACATATTATGTATATGTTATATATATATATTATATAATTACTATTATATTTATAGTATATATATATGTATATATATACTATGTTATATATATATATATTATATAATTACTATTATATTTATAGTATATATATATGTATATATATACTATGCACTTTCCTTTTTATTATTTATATGCACTTAGTTATATATATATGATTATATATATATAATTACTATCATAGTACTAGATATACAGTACATATGTATATATAATTCCTGCATTTATTATATATATATATATATATATATATATATATATATATTATCTATATGTATATATATATATATATATTAATATTCAACTGGATAATACAGCTTATATATATTATATATGTATATCTTAAATTCTTGCACTATCTTTCAATTCAATATATAAATATATATTTATATTATCTGTGCTGGATAATACAGCCTACATATATATATTTATAATTCTCGCACTGTCCTTCAATTTATATGTATATATATATATATTATCTATATTATGTACTTATATATATATATATATATATATATATATATTATCTATATGTATATATATATATATATATTAATATTCAACTGGATAATACAGCTTATATATATTATATATGTATATCTTAAATTCTTGCACTATCTTTCAATTCAATATATAAATATATATTTATATTATCTGTGCTGGATAATACAGCCTACATATATATATTTATAATTCTCGCACTGTCCTTCAATTTATATGTATATATATATATATTATCTATATTATGTACTATATAAGATATATTTATATTTCAAGCACTGTTAATTCATTTTATCTATATATATATATATATATATACATCAGTGGATACACCCTGATAATATTATATTATTATATATATATTGCAGTGGATATACCCTGCTACTATTATAATTGCTATATATATACCTGCATTTTTTTCTGTTCTGTATATGCTATATATACTGCTATATAAATTATATCTATATATATATACATACTATATATATATCTATATTATATATGTGTATATAAGTATATATACATATACTTTATATTACAACCATGATATTCACGAACCCTGTCTGTTTTAACAGAAACCACCTTCAGCACAACCAGTGACCCCCTGTCACCAGCAACCTCAAACCTGACTGTGAGATCAGGTTATCAACACTATCAGGGAGTAGGCAAGTATACCTTGCCAAGTTAATATTTAAATTCAATTATTGATATCTGCTTTATACTTGAAATTTCATATACTATGAGTACCTGAGACTGTCTCTGGTACAGTCAACTGATACGTTGACAATTAGTGTAAATAACTTAGTCTTACAGACTCACCAACACTGTGAGAGTATCCTGATATTCTCCTAGACCCTATCACGGGAACACGCAACATGGTTGCAATACATATTGGGATGCGAGCTGCGTAGTTGATTAGCTATCAATACGTCTGACCCGCATCACGAATTAGAATAATTCAGGAATAGTACGACTTAACATTTAGTTTCATTGGGATGGGAAAGATAACTAGTAGACGTATGGGACACCCCCTCCATAAAAGTTTTATACCTTCGTACCAGTGATGGTCGATTGCAGAGTACCCTTGAGTCAGGGGGCATACGACACATATACTAGCCAGTCACCACGATTGGTGAATTACGTTAGCGTATGTCTAGCCTACATATTCCCATGCGTACTACAAGATCTTTACTTGCATTTCACTTAGAATGGTTAGCTCCCTGTATTTATTTTCTTTATTCAGTATTTACATACTTGGCATATCATTTTCTGTATCTTGTTATGTCCCACTGAGGACCTGGTTCCCTGCCAGATATAGACGAGGCTTTCTACCCCACTGTGTACGGCCCTGATCAGGAGGCCAGATGTGCTACCGAGGAGGAGCTTGAGGAGACACCCTCAGAGTATGCTTGACCCTAGAGGACTGCCACCTGGAGTTGGAGATGTTTTTCTCAGATAGACGCTGCTTAGTCTATCTGATTTTTCTGCGCTATTATCAGTTTTTGTAGTAGGCTTATATTCTCACCAGTTGGGTACTGTATCAGACTCAGTTATATATATATATTCAGCACTTGCTTTTCTGACATTTTGTTGTGGATGAGATAGATTTGACTGTGTTTTACATGTAGTATTTTAGGACAGCGTAGCACGTTCCTTTGGGTCCATTCAAAATGGATTAAGCCCTTAGTGACGTGTCAGCTGGCCAGTGACACGTGGCCTAGTTCCTGACATTTTGGGACTGGGGCGTGACACAGTTTTAGTAGTGGCCCATGCAGGTCTAGTTTTTATTGCTAGTGGTATGATGACATGCCCAACAAGCCTGCAAAAAGATAGAAACACTAGGTCTCATCCACACTGACACCATCCTTAAATATTTTATGATTGCATCTTGCTTGATTATCATTCATTATCTCCTTTGTGTTTTCTAATTATTTAATTTTCTTCAGAAATATGGACATACCCGGGAAACCTACGAATAATGGGGCTGACCAAGCAACAGACCCTTCACCAAGTGTCCAAGGAACCCCGTACAATCATCAGAATTCTAGCCAGAAGACAACACCAACACCACAGACGGAGACACCTTTGCCACCACCTCCAACCTTTCCTGCTTTGATGCCACAACCTGAGGGACAGTCTCAAATGTTCCAGTTCCTCCAAACTATGTTGCAGACCCAGTGGCAACAGACTGAAGTCCTGAGACAGTCTCAGTGGCAACAGACTGAAGCTCTGCGACAGACTTTGATGACGGCCTTGGAGAGAACCACTGCCCCGGCACCAGCACCTGTCCAACCAGTGGGCACAATCAAAGGTTTCCACCAGATGAGCCCGAGGACCTTTAAAGGCAGCAAAACCCCAGAGGAGATTTTTGACTGGATCTCCAACACCGAAATGCTGCTAGAAGGCTCACAACTCTCCCCCGACCTATGGATGACTGCCGTGAGGGCCCAACTCCTCGGCAACGCCCATCACTGGTGGGAATCTATAGAGCGTAGTGTCGGCAAAGACCAGACTTGGGAACAATTCTTGGAGCACTTCAATGCCAAGTACTTCCCCGTAACAGTCCAAGATGCCCTATATTCTCAGTTCCTACACCTGGAACAAGGGAATATGTCCGTCGATGCCAACGATGCAGAGTTCTGTCGACTGAGTCGATTCGGTGACATGCTGATACCAAACGAGCTGAAGAAGGCCAAGAGATTCCACCGTGGCCTCACCCCAGAGCTCCAGAGATATACGACGGCGCAGTCAAGGATCTCCTACGAGGAGGTTCTTACAGAAGCAAGGGTGCAAGAAGCAATTGGCCGTGGAACAAGATGTCCGAATCCAACCTTCCCGGCCAAAAATCAGCAAGGAGCAGGAGGACCTATCCGTCGTCCACAATATCAGACGCAACAGATGACGGGACCCTATCAGAAGAAGGAGCTCCCGACTTGTCACTTTTGTGGCAAAAAGGGGCATTTTGCCAATGACTGCAGAAAGAAGCTAGGATTATGCTTGCTATGTGGAGCTAAAAATTATATGGCCAGAGACTGCCCACAACATAGAGATGCAGCACCTCAGCAAGGGCAGAAGCCAGGAGCACAAGCCCAGAAGATGCTACCCTCAACATCTGGGGGATATCAGAGAGGAGCACCCCTACCTACACAGGAAGCCCAGTTCAAGGCCAGACAACAATCTGGAGGGCAAAGGCACGGACAAGCCTTTACTTTAGCTGCAGTTGCAGAAGAGCCAGAAGGAGAAACCATTACAGGTATCATTTTAGTTGCATCATTACCTGCAACCGCATTATTCGATTCCGGGGCTACTTTGTCTTTCATATCTAGTAACTTCGTAACCATGCACAAATTATCCACTTTCCCACTACCTAAGTGTTGGAAGATACTTACTGGAGGAGGCATTATTCCAGTTACCAACATTATTGAAACATGCCCGGTAGTCGTTTGTAGTAGAGGACTAAGAGCACGATTTTTGGTACTTCCAATGCCAAATTTTGATGTGGTCTTAGGCATGGACTGGCTAAGCCAGAACAATGCTGTCCTAGACTGCCAAAAAGGAAGTGTTATCTTTAGACCTCCAGATCACCCGGAGTTCGAATACGTTCAAGGCACCATCGAGCAAGGAGTAGGCCAGACTCCTAGAGCTTATATGGCGATGGAGACAGCACTTCCCTCAATTGTAGCAGAGTTCGAGGACGTATTTCCAGAAGAATTGCCAGGCCTACCGCCTGACAGAGAAGTAGAGTTCATTATTGAGCTGATACCCGGAGCTGCACCAGTATCCTCCAACGTGTACCGACTGTCGAAGAAGGAGCTTGACGAGCTGAAGCTTCAACTGGAGGAACTTCAGATCAAAGGATTTGTTCGTCCTAGTGCATCACCCTGGGGAGCACCATTGCTTTTTATACCAAAGAAAGATGGAACATATCGCATGTGCATTGATTACAGAGCCCTCAACGCTCTGACAATCAAAAATAAGTGCCCCTTGCCGAGAATTGATGACCTGTTCGATCAACTAACAGGAGCCGTGGTATTCTCGAAGATAGACTTGAGATCAGGCTATCATCAGGTCAAGGTACGGAGAGAAGACATTCCAAAGACAGCATTCAGAACTCGTTATGGTTATTACGAGTTTCTGGTGATACCGTTTGGACTGACTAATGCACCTGCCGTATTCATGAATCTGATGAACCGAGTCTTTCACCAATACCTGGACCAGTTCGTGGTAGTCTTCATCGACGACATTCTGGTGTATTCAAAGAGCCACAAGGAGCATGAAGAGCACTTGAGACTAGTGCTAGAGACGCTGAGACGAGAAAGCCTTTATGCTAAGATGGGCAAGTGTGAATTCTTCCTTGATCGTGTCACTTTTCTTGGACATGTGATCACAGGAGAAGGCATTTCGATGGACCCTGCAAATATTTCATCTGTGGAGACATGGCCAACTCCGACCAATGTCTCAGAGGTAAGAAGCTTTATAGGACTTGCCGGATATTACCGGAGGTTCGTAGAAAACTTTGCAAGAATCGCAGAGCCGATTACCCGTCTTACCCGCAAGGAGCAAGAGTTCATATGGACTAAAGAATGCCAGACAGCTTTTGATGAATTGAAGAAGCGTCTGACTACAGCCCCCATCTTGACTATACCATCTGGATCCGGAGGTTTCGTAATCTATAACGATGCATCCGGAAAAGGATTTGGTTGTGTCCTAATGCAACATGGGAAGGTTGTAGCTTATGCCTCAAGACAGCTAAGGCCTCATGAGAAGAATTACCCCACTCACGACCTGGAGCTTGCCGCAGTCATCTTCGCCCTAAAGCTATGGAGACACTATTTATACGGCGAACGAGTGGAAATTTTCACCGATCACAAAAGCCTGAAATATATCTACACTCAGAAAGACTTAAATCTGAGGCAAAGATGATGGCTCGAAGTGATGACGGATTTCGAGATCGATCTGCAGTACCATCCTGGGAAAGCTAATGTGGTAGCTGATGCTCTAAGCAGAAGACCCTCGTCATTCTTTATGATCACCCAACCAGGTCTACTGAGAGATCTTGAAAAGTTGGGAATAGAGATCATTATGCCAGGAATTGACGGCCAATTACCAAACTACCAGCTACAATCAACATTGGTCGAAAGAATTAAAACTGCTCTACCAACAGATGCAAGATTTCAGAGACTTCGACAAAGAACAGAGGCTGAAATTCAGACAGGATATCGCATACACGAAGATGGGACCCTAAGATGTGGTGATCGTCTTTATGTTCCAAATAGAGAACTTCGTAATGAGCTGATGTCAGAAGCTCATAGCTAAACATACTCTATACATCCAGGAGGCACAAAGATATACAGAGATCTGCGACAATATTACTGGTGGCATGGAATGAAGCGGGAGATAGCACGCTTTGTGGCTAAATGTCTGGTGTGTCAGCAAGTCAAGGCTGAGCATCAGAGGTCTGCCGGTTTACTTCAACCCCTCCCAATACCTGAGTAGAAATGGGAACACATTACGATGGACTTTGTTACGGGCTTTCCAAGAAGTCCTAGTGGTCGTAATGCTGTATGGGTAATCGTAGATAGACTCACAAAGGCTGCTCATTTCCTACCTTTCAGAGTTGGACAATCTACAGAAGTCTTGGCGGACATGTACATGAAGGAGATCGTGCGTCTGCACGGAGTACCAGTCAGCATAATATCTGACTGGGATACGAGATTTACATCTTACTTTTGGTGAAGTATGCAAGAAAGTCTTGGTACCCGCCTCAAGTTCAGCACCTCGTATCATCCGCAGACAGACGGCCAGTCAGAGCGCACCATCCAGACCTTAGAAGATATGCTGAGAGCCTGCATGCTTGACTTTAGCGGATCCTGGGAAGATCATCTACACCTGGTGGAATTTTCCTACAACAACAACTATCAAGCGAGCATCCAAATGGCTCCCTTTGAAGCTTTGTATGGAATGAAATGTCGTTTCCCAGTATGCTGGAGCGATGTTGGCGAGAGACAGATCTTGGGGCCAGAATTGATTATTCGTACGGTGGAGAAAGTAAAGAAGATCCAGGGACACCTACGAGCTACACAAGACAGGCAGAAGCACTGGGCCAACATTCATCGCCGACCTCTATAGTTCCAAGTGGGAGAGCATGTGTTCTTGAAGATCTCACCTACTCGAGGTACTATCAGATTTGGAGGAAGAGGGAAGCTAAGTCCAAGGTACATTGGACCCTTCGACGTGCTATATCGCGTCGGAGACGTTGCTTACAGGCTAGCTCTACCTCAGACCTTGGAGGGAGTACATGACGTCTTCCACGTATCTCAGCTGAGGAGGTACATTCCAGACCCGAGTCATGTACTGGACTATTCAGAGATCACCATCGGGCCAAGCTTATCGTACCAGGAGGAGCCTGTAGAGATCTTGGACCGTAGCGAGAAAGTGTTGCGAGGCCAGACTATTCCTCTTGTTCGTATTGCATGGAGACATCATGCACCAGGTAAATTCACCTGGGAACGAGAATAGGATATTCGACAGCGTTATCCTCATCTATTTCCAAACCAGGGTATGTCCAATATTTCAAACTCAATTTTCATTAAGCCTCATATGTCTTAATTAATCTTTCATACTCATTACATGGTTATTTTATTTCGAGGACGAAATATTCTAAGGAGGGTAGATTGTAAACTCCCTCGACCAGATTTCAGTAATTTAGGATTAGATTAGACTAATTAGAATTATTGCAACTTTTTAAAAAAATTATTTATTATATAATCTGTTGATTGTGCACCTGTTCATTACACAATTAATTAGGGCATTACACTAGCTGTTAACCCTAAACAAATTCCACATACCTGCCCTAGACTTGTTAGACTACTTTTCTTGTATTTTGTGCAACTTCCAGAAACCCTGTTTGGTGTTCCGTTTTAGTCGCACAAATATCGTTACAGATGTACGTATTTATTTCCTATTTAAATTTCTGCTCTTTATCCATCTCTGTACCCTAGAGATTTGAGGACCAGTAGGCACATGTTTTGCCCAAAAAAAAATACGATAATATTCTACTCTAATTATATTATAATTATCGTATTGACACCGTAGAAAAATTATGACCCTAACTGCCTCAAAATAATTAGTGAACACCATGCGCAGTATTTATTAAATAATAAAAACGAGGATCTGTATCACTCAGAAATCAGACCCTGCCTCTGCCTAGACTCACCCCACACTGTCCAAAACTTTTTCTCCAGCTATTTCCCCCATTTTTGTACAATTTAGTATTTCGGGGAATCAGTATTTAAAAACAGGTAAATTGCAAAATTTCGTAAAATACCAATTTCATGCTTTTATGCAAATTATGAAAAGTTAGGGGTTTTTATGCAAAATTGCATGTAAGGTGGCATAATCCTATTGGTTAGTGAATAGGTGTATGGGACCACCCAAAACACCCAGAAAAATCCTGTAGAAATATCCAAAAAATTAAATTACCAATATAACCCTGAATTTCCACTTATTTACAGAAATGCCATTGCCCCTAACCCCTATATAAACCCTAACCCCTCCCATTCAAATCTCCACAGCTCTCCCCTCCGACCGCCGCCGGCCGCCCAACTCCGGCCAACCCTCCGCCCTGACCCCCTCTCCCCTCCGGCCAAGCCCCACCGCCTGCACCAGCCTACTCCGCCGGCCACAGCCCCCGCAACCCCATATCCCAACACCACCATCCACAGCCACCACCACCCGAACCACCCCCTGTGCCGCCTCCGGCCACCGAGCACCGCCACCAACCCCACCTACCGACTCGCCCCGACCTCCTCTCTCCGACGAACACCCCCTCACCCCCCACGACGCTTCCTCCGGCCGCCCTCACCTCCACAGTGCCCCAGCCAAATTCTCGACTGCACCACCACCCTCACCTCCGGCGGCCTCCAGCCTCCACCACCGCCGTCGTGGACCTCCGCCACCACCACCAACCTGACCGCCACTCCTCCCTCTGCCGTTCCCCCACCCTGCACGGCCGCCTACTCCGCCGCAGCCGCCGCCGTAGCTCCAACAAGCTGCTGCTGCTACTGCTGCTGCTGTACCTGCTCCTCCGACCGCCTCCGGCCAGCTCCGCCGCCGTCCTCCCGCCGTCGACGACGTGTGGACCCCACCTGTCAGTAGGTATACCCCCTAAACCTAATATATATTTAATTATATATATATACCTATATGTATATATATGTATATAAATATGTATATATATGTATATTTATATATATATATGTATTATATTATATAATATATGTTATATACTGTTATTATACAGTATAATTATACTATATATATTATTATTATTTATTAAATATATGTATATATATATATATATATATATCTATGAATACTATACATATATACTTATATTATGTATATATATATATATATTTATATAACATATTATGTATATGTTATATATATATATTATATAATTACTATTATATTTATAGTATATATATATGTATATATATACTATGCACTTTTCTTTTTATTATTTATATGCACTTAGTTATATATATATGATTATATATATATAATTACTATCATAGTACTGGATATACAGTACATATGTATATATAATTCCTGCATTTATTATATATGTATATATATATATATATCTATATCTATATATATATATATATTATCTATATGTATATATATATATATTAATATTCAGCTGGATAATACAGCTTATATATATTATATATGTATATCTTAAATTCTTGCACTGTCTTTCAATTCAATATATAAATATATATTTATATTATCTGTGCTGGATAATACAGCCTACATATAAATATTTACAATTCTCGCACTGTCCTTTAATTTATATGTATATATATATATTATCTATATTATGTACTATATAAGATATATTTACATTTCAAGCACTGTCAATTCATTTTATCTATATATATATATATACATCAGTGGATACACCCTGATAATATTATATTATTATATATATATTGCAGTGGATATACCCTGCTACTATTATAATTGCTATATATATACCTGCATTTTTTTCTGTTCTGTATATGCTATATATACTGCTATATAAATTATATCTATATATATATACATACTATATATATATCTATATTATATATGTGTATATAAGTATATATACATATACTTTATATTACAACCATGATATTCACGAACCCTGTCTCTTTTAATAGAAATCACCTTCAGCACAGCCAGTGACCCCCTGTCACCAGCAACCTCAAACCTGACTGTGAGATCAGGTTATCAACACTATCAGGGAGTAGGCAAGTATACCTTGCCAAGTTAATATTTAAATTCAATTATTGATATCTGCTTTATACTTGAAATTTCATATACTATGAGTACCTGAGACTGTCTCTAGTACAGTCAACTGATACGTTGACAATTAGTGTAAATAACTTAGTCTTACAGACTCACCAACACTGTGAGAGTATCCTGATATTCTCCTAGACCCTATCACGGGAACACGCAACATGGTTGTAATACATGTTGGGATGCGAGCTGCGTAGTTGATTAGCTACCAATACGTCTGACCCGTATCACGGATTAGAAAAATTCAGGAATAGTACGACTTGACATTTAGTTTCATTGGGATGGAAAAGATAACTAGTAGACGTATGGGACACCCCCTCCATAAAAGTTTTATACCTTCGTACCAGTGATGGTCGATTGCAGAGTACCCTTGAGTCAGGGGGCATACGACACATATACTAGCCAGTCACCACGATTGGTGAATTACGTTAGCGTATGTCTAGCCTACATATTCCCATGCGTACTACAAGATCTTTACTTGCATTTTGCTTAGAATGGTTAGCACCCTGTATTTATTTTCTTTATTCAGTATTTATATACTTGGCATGTCATTTTCTGTATCTTGTTATGTCCCACTGAGGACCTGGTTCCCTGCCAGATATAGACGAGGCTTTCTATCCCACTGTGTATGGCCCTGATCAGGAGGCCAGATGTGCTACCGAGGAGGAGCTTGAGGAGACACCCTCAGAGTATGCTTGACCCTAGAGGACTGCCACCTGGAGTTGGAGATATTTTTCTCAGATAGACGCTGCTTAGTCTATCTGATTTTTTTGCGCTATTATCAGTTTTTGTAGTAGGCTTATATTCTTACCAGTTGGGTACTGTATCAGACTCAGTTATATATATATTCAGCACTTGCTTTTCTGACATTTTATTGTAGATGAGATAGATTTGATTGTGTTTTACATGTAGTATTTTAGGACAGCGTAGCACGTTCCTTTGGGTCCATTCAAAATGGATTAAGCCCTTAGTGACGTGTCAGCTGGCCAGTGACACGTGGCCTAGTTCCTGATATTTTGGGACTAGGACGTGACATTGATATGAATGTTTATACGTGGGTGCCAAAAACTAACAGAACATGACCCTCAAAGAAGTGGGTATCAGGGTTACATTTTAACTTTTGTTGTAGGTGGACCAACCTACACATTCTAGAAGCAAATAGATTCTTGATAGCGGGAGCTCACAACATATGACATGTGACGCTAATCTTTTCGCAACACTATCGATAAAGAATGAAGGATACGTCTCATTCAAAAATAATCTTAAAGGCCACATTATTGGAAATAGTGATATCGGTAAATATCATTTTCCTTTTTATTAAGAATGTATATCTTGTAATAGAATTAATACATAACCTTATGAGTTTTAGTCATCTAATTGACAATGGTAATGCAATCAATTTTGTTAAAGAAAAATGTCTTATTAATGATTTATCAAGTGGAAAAACTATATATGAAGGAATTAGAAAAGATAACATATATGTCTATTATTTGTCGAAAAGTACTAACCATGTAGGAAGATATTTTCTTATTAAGAAGGATAAGAGCTGGTTATGGCACATACGACTAGGACACGCAAACATGGATACTATCTCAAGAGTCTCAACAAAGAAGCTGGTAAGAGGATTACTAGAGACCACCTTCAAGAAAGATATGGTATGTGCAGAATGTGAGAAAAATAAACAAACACAGTCTTCATTTAAATCTATCAATATTGTAAGTACTTTGAGACCTTTAGAAATACTTCATATGGATTTATTTGGACCAAGTAGAGTCGCTAGTCTTGGTGGAAAACTCTATACTTTTGTTATTATTGATGATTTTTTAAGATATAATTAGTTTTTATTTTTATCAAATAAAAGTGGTGCACTTTCTGAATTTAAAATATTTTGCAAAAAATGTTCACAACAAAATTTTTTTTATGATTACTCGAATCCAAAGTGATCATGGAGGCGAATTCAAATATGCAGATTTTAAAAACTTTTGTGATTCAAATAATTTTTATCATGAGTTTTCTTGTCCTAGAACTCCTCAATAAAATGGTATTGTGGAGCGGAAGAATAGAACTCTTGGCAATATTGCTAGAGTCATGTTAAAATAATTCAACCTTCCAAAATATTACTCGACAGAAGCTATAAATATAACATGCCATGTTTGAATAGGGTTCTGATCGACCTATATCGAAGAAGACTCCCTATGAACTTTGGTTTGGTAGAACTCCTAATTTTTTTTTAAGTTTTTCGATGTCGTTGTTTTATCTTAAACACCAAGGACAACTTGGGTAATTTTGATGCTAAGGCCGACGAAGGTAATTTTCTTAGTTATGCTGTGAAAAGTAAATATTTTAGAGTTTTTAGTAAATGTTCATTAACTATTGAAGAATCTATTAACGTTACTTTTGATGAGCTTAACAGTCATGTACCAAGTGACAGTGGTGAAGAAGATATCGGAACAACGTCCAACAAAGAACCAGCCCCTAATGATACATCAACTAATACATGTTACTTGGAAAGTTTGCCTAAAAGGTTGCATTCACAACTGATCATCCAAAAGAGCTGATCATAGGTGATGTATCAAAGGGAGTAAGCACTCGTTCTGCAAATAGAAATATTATTCCAAATGTAGCTTTCATTTCTTAAATAAAATATAAGAATGTTAATGAATCTTTTAATGATGTGTTTTGGATTTATGCTATGCAAGAGAAATTAAACCAATTTAAAAAAGAATCAAGTTTAGGAACTTGTTCCTAGACCTAATATTTTTTTGGTGATTGGCACCAAATGTGTAATAACCCGTTCCGCTCAACTCAACAAGATGATTCAAACGACAAAGCAGTGCAATGATGCTTGGACTTAGAGTTTTCAGTTGTTTACTCGGCGAGATGAATCGTTTTATGCAAAGGCAATTAGACTTGGCCCTTCCGAAGAAGTACAGACTTAGGCTTTTCAAAGGCACGCTCGGAGTCTCGCTCGGTCGATGTGATTCATCGCTAAGGTGTGGGGCTCCGGTGAACCTATCTTTGCTTAGCATGTACATCTAATAATATGGACAATATATGCTAGTCGCTAGACAAATAACTCGATGCATGCTAATAAAAGAGTTCAACGCACCTAGCTAAGGGAATAATTCTATTGTATATCACATTGTATAGAACATAGAAAGACATAATTGTTGCTAGAAATAGCTATTTTCGTATGAATTTTATGCTGTGTAAGTAGATTTTCCTTACGCTGTCATAATATATAGCTTCACAGGTTTGCAATATTTGTCACACAATTTTTGGAAACAATCACATATTCATATACTTGTTCGCTATGAATATATTTTTATCATGTTCGAGTCGTAGATAGAAAACATCCATCTATAACTATGCAACGAGTAGAATACACTTTATAACCCGATCACTTGAATATGTGGACTATGCTAGGGACTTATACTGAATTAATATGCTTCATTCATGTTATCTATAAATGTCTCATTTGAAGACTGGGTTCTTAGATGTTGCATGGCGAATTGGACAACTTGTGCACAAGGTTTATGGTTCCTGCGAACTGTCGCCGGGACATTGAGACCGATTCAACCCAGGCGGAACAACTGTATAGTCATGCTATTGTCCTAGCATAGGTATGGTTGGGACGTGTAGCGGGGTTACTACCCACTCTGCTCAGAGTGCTATCAACCAAGGCTATCATCCACAATACGTATTAACGATGTCTTCTGGGTAGGAAAGAACATGGTAAGTTTTGTGCAAGTAGATGCATCGACTGCAGATAAAAGTCACCGAACGGTGATACGTGTATTTCAGATATTTAAAATAAATAAATAAATATATATATATATATATATATATATATATATATATATATATATATATAATGAAGGCACAGTACACTATACAGTCCATGCATAACATGTATATATATATATATATATATATATATATATATATATATGTATATATATATATAATGAAGGCACAGTACACTATACAGTCCATGCATAACATGTCTGAGGCAAAGACACGTTCAAGACACTTTGAATTTTATATACGATCTTTCGATTCATTATATATAATTGCTTGTTAACATGATTCATCTTTGGAAAGGGAAGAAAGAATGGTAAGTTGGTAAGTCGCATCGTATTACTCAAATCTTTAGCGATACTTCAAATCCGCAACACAAGTTAGGATTTATATCATATGCCCTAAAACTGATCCTAAGGCAAGACTAGAAAGATAACATAATATATGGTGCACATAACTTAATGAATGTATATGGTATTGTTGAGTGGACGAGAAGCCTCCCCACAAGTGCATTCAATGTACTAATAACCCATCAAATTGCTTGTAGGGTGTAGGAGTACCTAGTTTGGTGCAGAGTTCTCTTCGTGCGCGACAATGAGTTCGTTCTGGCGCCTTGGAGAGTTGCGGTTGCAGCTGAAGCACCATATACAAGATGTAATGTATTGAAACATCGCCAATTATATTATTTCCAAAGTTGTAAATCGCTTGGTATATTTTATTATTTTTAAAGAGAGAGCTTGAGTTATTATAATATTCGGCCTAGCATAATTGTAACATTTGCTTCAATATCAATAAATAGCTTATTTTATCTCATACTTGTGTTTATTCTACATTCGCTGCTTGGGGACTATTTGTGCGATTCCATGGCTTAGCATTTCATCGACCATTTCGGTGCTTGTCTTGTGCGAGTGCAACTTAGGCTCGCATGGTATCACGTCCATATGAGGACACTCAGCCCTGTAGGGCCGAGGCATGACATATTGGTATCAGAGCACAGCTTTACGTCCTTGGACTTTGTATCAATTCTCTCAGCTTTAAAATAAATTCGTTGATAATGTTATAGATGCTCTCTTTTGATGTTTATTGGGATGTTTCGTACAATAAGTATAGATATCTTATTAATCTCATCGCGTATTTTGGTTGACCATGGATAGCTTTGCAAAAGACTTTGTTGGCTGAGCAATGTGCATTACATATTAAGACATGTTGGTTGGAGTATTTGTGTGCGGGATCAGAATATCATTCGGACGAGAATAAGTTAGATTCAGGTCATGGGTTTTGGATAGTTATCGATAGAAAAGTTGCCATGAGACTGGGATTTTCAATACGAATATCAAGGATCATGCTTGGATTTTGAGGACAGAATCGGTTGGATGCTAAGTAAATGAGGCAAATTCAGTTTTGAGGATGTATCGAATGGCTTGAACCCTGAGTGGTGTATAGGATAACTTGAGGATATTCGATTGATTAAGAACTTTGGGGTATCGATGAGTTTGTCAACAAGCAACGTGATATTGTGTAAAGCCTAGAATGAGTAAAACTTAGCTAGCCATACTGAGTGTGTCGTACGACTCGAACGATTGAGGATGTGTCGAGTGAATAAGGGGAGTATATCTGATAGGGATTCAAAGCAGCAAAATAGATATTTTTGTCGAGAAAACTTAGTGGATCGTCCATATGATTTCAGATGGAATTATTGGGATAAGATTTTGTGTCAAGAGTAATGACTCAGAGGATTAAGAAATGATATCGCTCGATAGAATTGAGTTGGGTATGGATATTTGGTTTCAAAACAGGATGAGTTTATACGATTGAAGAATCAAGTTGCTTGAGGAACGAATATAGACAATATCGGATTTGGCCTTGAGTTTGGATGAGTCGATCTAGAATTTAGCTCAGAAGATAGAATGGAATAAACCAAAAATGAAGTTATATGAATGGATGATTTCATGGTTGCGCGAATATGCTTGAGGATATAGAAACGTATCAAGGATAAACAGATACTGGCTCAAGAATTTTCTAGTTGGATGAATGATAGGTAGACTATTGAATTGATCTTTAAACTTGGTTGTTTTGAGGAAATGCTAGATGTGGACTACAGATTTATCGAACGATAACGTTGAAGTTCGGATGACTTGTCTAGGCGAATGCTGATTGTGGCATGAATGGTTATTATATAGACTCGACTTGATGGATGTTGAAATTTATAGTGATTGATCATTGACTCGGTGTAACGGATTGAAGATTTATGAAAGAGGTGGATCGATCTATGACTTGGATGAAACGAAAGTGTAATGGTGAAATAACTTGGTAAATTTAATGATTATTTTGACTTATGGTTTGGTACAAAAGTGAGTCGAGGATACAAGTGAACTAAATATGTTTATCGAAGATAAATTAGATAATATTTGAAGCAAGTTGTACTCGGTGAATTTGTGATCGAATATATAGTTGATATCAGACGACTTAGTTATTTGTGTTGAGCTTGGTGACTTACAGAATTTGACTTGTGATTGGTGATCAAGAGTAGCAAAAACTGGATTGATAGATTTTATCGAATTAGTTTAAGGAATTAGACTACGCGAGTTGCTTGGATAGATGTTGTTAGTGATGATATCGATGATTTTGTCTAGATGATTATATCATAGGAACGACTTTGCTGAATGGACTCGGACCCCTTGAATTGGACGTTATGATACGAGTAGGATAATCTATGTTCGATGTTTAGAAATTCTAGTGATACGAGCTTGGGTAGAATATCCCATACGAACAGACTATAGTTTAACCTTAGAATTGTGGTGAGCACAATGCTTTGAATTTATACGTCGAGGATGGTGATTTTGAATTGTTACTATGACCTGGTGAGCTGACCTAGTGGTTAGGCAGATGAACCTATGCCGAAAGATATATTTGGTATGATCGACCTTAGAAGTACTGCTTTGGTAGACGATAGAGCTGGGTCAGAAAGTATTGGAGTTAGGACTTAGATTTGAGGTGTACGTTAGGAAGTTTGATATTTGATACGAATGGAATGACCTTGATACTGGATGTTGGTTACGTAATTTTGAATATTGGACAGATCGCTTAGGATTGAAATGAACGAGATGATATTAAAGACTAGTCGGGTTGGTGTTATTATCGAACACATGGAATGTGATAAAGGAAGTTAGGTGATGAATTGAATCGTAATCGAAATCGTATACTCGGAAGACGTAATCGATGATAGTACAATACTTGGGTTTGAATCAGATTTGGAATCAGTTTGGATTTTTGATCGAACTTGCTCGAGGTAACATTATAGTTTCATAAGACGATAATACTTGGGAAAATAAATCATGTCATATTAAGGATTGATTGGAAGGATAAATAGATTGTTGATAAAACAAAACATAATTTAATGGTTTAAATTCTATGTTATCGGAAGAAGTATTGATGAACGAAGTGGATATGAGTTGATATATTGTAAGATAGATAAGTTTAAAATGATACTTGAGGATTGAACAAAAATGGTTTGAGGCTTGGTCGGATTCAGAGGATATTAGAGAAAAATTAAAGTCGTGTTTGGAAAAAGTGTGATCAAGGTATGCATAAATATGAGATTCAGATTTTGGTTGGTCGAGATCTGTTTATAGTGTTTGAAAGTTTTCAAAAAATAGAACGTAGTTGAATCGAATGATAATTTGGAATATAGTAAAAAAATAAGCAAGAATAGGTGATGGCTAGAAGATAAATGGTGTATCGAGTCACGATAGGATTTAGACCTATTTCAGACGAGCTGGAAGATTGTTCGGGATTGAACTTAGCATTTTGAGGAATGTTGGGATTATTGAGGTACAATACTTGATTTTGATCGGACGATGATGAGTGATCGATTTGAATATGATTTTAATTCGAAGGTTTGAGTATCGTGTTCTGGTTTGCCTTAGCCCTAAGTTTTCTCTTATGTGTGCGAGTCTTAGCATACCCTATATTTGAGTAGTACAGCTCTGTGCTAGGCGCAATAGAGATTGTGGTAGAGGATTCAATGGTTGAGTTTAAGAGAGAGTCCATTTGAATTGAACGATAAAGTTGCTCGAGGAAAAATATGGCTAAGACATGAGCGTAGTTTGAATCGGGGAAATGAATAGGAGAACATAGTTCAAACGATTTTGGAAGTAGGTGAGATGTTTCTGAGTTAGAGATAAAAGTGATGCATAATTGAATAAGTGTGCTCAGGAAGTTTCGAGGATTAAACTTTTTCTGATTGGTGTATTATGTAACAACCCGCTCCGCTCAGCTCAGCAAGATGATTCAAACGACGAAATAGTGCAATGATGCTTGGACTTGAGTTTTTAGCAGTTTGCTCGACGAGATGACTTGTTTGATGCAAAGGCAATTGGACTTGGCCCTTCAGAAGAAGTTTAGACTTAGGCTTTTCAAAGGCACGCTCGAAGTGTCGTTCGGCCGATGTGATTCATTGCTAAGGTGGACGGCTCTGGTGAACCTATCTTTGCTTAGCCTTCCTCCGACATGGGACTTTGAGCATGTCAATTTTGACACGGACACGTAGATTTAAATTTGACTCTTCGTATTGTTCATAACAAATATATTAGACTTGCTCGTGTCCTTCGGGCAATGTTTGGATGTGTGGTGGACTCGTGTCGCAAGCGTATCCTAGATCTAGTGGGATACGTTCCATATGGTTGTGCATTTATTTCTAGATCTAATTCTTTTTTGTTCTTGATCATAGTGATGTGTAATTATATTTGTGTGTGTGTGTGTGTGTGTGTGTGTGTGTGTGTGTGTATATATATATATATATAATATATATATTGTGATGTATATATATTTTTGTATTTATGTGTCATAGATCTATGTATATATTATATGTGTATGTATTGTTATGTAGCTATTCTTCTACACGTAAGATATATTTATATATATTGTAGTATGTATATATATGTATATGTTAAGTGGATGTTTATATGTTGTTATATATATATTTATACTTATATGTTATATGTATTTATATTATGTATGTGTTTATATATACATGTACGTATATATGTTACTATGTATATATATATATATATATATATATATATATATATATATATATATATATATATATATATATATATATATATATATATATATATATATATACATGTTATGTCATAATAGTTATTATGCACACATATATGTGGTAGAGGCGTATGTATGTATTTTATATAGTCATATTATATATATTGTAGTTATATATATATATATATTAGTATCTATTTATATTAGATGTTATATATTATATATATATTAAGTGTTATATATATAAAAGAGGGGAACAGGGAGCAATAACAACAACAGCAGCAGCAGCAGTTTATTGCGACAGCAGCCGCAGCAGCAACAGCGACACAGCAGCGGGTGCTTTGGCGAAAGCAGCAAGCATCCGTCGCCGTAGCAGCAGTTCCCACCAGCAGTAGTAGAAATCGCGACGGCAACAACAGTCCTTCAGCGACACTTCTGCGATTATCATTATATATATAGCTATAGTCTATATATATATATATATATATATATATATATATATATATATATGGATACTTTCCTAATTGTTAATTGTATTTTAGTATACTATATGTATAATAATTTGTAATAGGATATATTATTTATGGGTAGTTAGTATAAACAAGATATTGTATATTACCTTGAGATACCAAGGTAAGTATCAAGGTATTTGGGGATACCCAAGGTATTGGGTGTGGGTAGCAAGTTTATGGTTTAGTATTGTGATACCAAGTTGGTTCAAAACTAAGGCATCTATTTAATGTTTATAATTAGAATTTTATATAATTAATACTTGTTTGATATGTGTATGTGATAATTTACTTATTGATTTACATATCCAGAGATAAGGTATCCTAGTATCCTAAGATATAGTTTTTATGACCCAGACTTTAGTATTTGAACCCAATATTTTTGTGTTAGATTTATGCGACCTAGAAATAGGTAGTTGACCATAGTTTCTGACTTGCATCCTTACATCGTGTGCGGGTCGTGACAGAAATAGTTAGAATTATACATCTTGGTTGGAACATCGAGAATTCAAGCGAACGAGCGTGCATCCGTGCACGAGTATCACTTGGGTGCTTTGTCATACAAAGTATGCAATTGTGTTTGACAACTGCATCAGCGAGGGCATTGTGCCACTGTTGGGGCATTGTGCCACGGGATTATTCTGAGCTAGGGTGTTGCACCAATTGGAACATATTGTCGAAAAACGGCATAATGCCTATGGGGATAACTTAAGATTTATGCCTTGGGCTATAAGTTGGAGAATGGTTATGGATAGTTGGTTGGATGAGTCTAGGATCGTTTGGTGGAGCGAGAATGTTTGATCCTTTTGTCAAACCTACTTGGTGTCTGCATTGGTCACGGACAACCTGTGTTGCACAGGATTTGGTTTTCTCGAACGGGAAGGCTCCGGGGCACCGAGACCGTTCGGCCATAGAGGAAGCAAATTGATAACGTGCCTTGGACGCAGTGCCAGTTGTTTAATACAATTTGGTGGGGCTAGCTACTCAGCATTATTTCGAGTAGAACTGTAGTTGAACAGTCCTTTATGGCTTGGCCAGTAACTTCATATAGATAAGAATTGGTTTGCTTTATTTTGGTTTGGTTTGTGCTTTTTGCGTAAGCAGCGGCCACCTTGCTTCGGCAAGAGTGTGCATATCGAAGTTTGGTTATAAGGCTTGGATTGAGGATGGATATTGAAGCTTGAAAAATGGTTCGATATGTTCACGCATTGCTTGGGTTTGAGTAGGACAGTTTGCATGCTAGTTTTCTTTTGAGTTGGATATATATATATTCTTGTATATTTGCTTGAGTTGAATGCTTGCATGCTTAACCTGCTTTACAGTTTTCCTTAACATGTCATACCTATGCCATAAAGCGAATCTAGGATTTAACTAGAAAGATCACCATATAACTGTTTGCATTCACTATTTTACTTAGTGTCGGTTTAGACGAGTGGGTTACCCCGCTCACCAGTACGGCTGTGTACTGACCCACGTTTGTGGGCATTATTTCAGGTACACAGGTGTAGTGGCGCTACTTGGATATACGGAACATAATGTATGAACGGTAAGTACCTTTGTGGGCTAGAGAAAGAGCAAGAGTATTACATCGCCTTTGTGGTAATTATCCTTTGTGGCATTTCATTTGGACCATATCGAGAGCTTCGCTGCGTATACTCTGATGTGTGATTGGCACACAATACTTGACTTTCGTTGCAACTTGGTCGTTTTGATGATAACTTTGATGTTTGACATCGCCTTGTGCGAGCACAACTCCAGGCTCGTACGGCATCACATCCCGATGAGAACGATTGTCCTGCGAAAGCGCTGTAACGTAGTGATTCACGTTCAGCAGGGACGATTGAGCTTACGGGAGATTGGGGCGTGACATATTGGTATCAGAGCGCCCGGTTCATTTTTTCGGACTTGGTCCTTCACTTCATCACAAATTCTAAATAGCTTCCGCGTGTCGTTTAGCTCTTGGCTCTACTTAGTGCCGCATTGGATGTTTCATGCAATAAGTCTATATATTGCTGGTTGTGGGTGCATATTATTTTTTGTTGCGTTGCTTTCGTTAGTTTTTGGTAGATCGCTTAGCATCGTTGGGCGTTGTTGCATTTGTACAGCAAGTTAAGAGGTATCATTGCGTTGGTTTGGATTGTCGTTCAGGGAGTTTCTGGTTGCATCAGTAGTCAGTTGGTTGGTAGACGAGATTGGTTGTCACTACCACATTTTCTAGGAAAGGGTATTTTAGTCTTTTCCTATTTAATTAATTATTGTGTATGGTAAATAATTTTTGTTGAATTATTTAATTGTTGTTAGATGTTATTTAATTATTTTGGACTTATATTAGTGGCCCCAACTAGTTTAGTTTGGACCCATGGACCAACATGAATTAATTAGTTAGACTTGGCCCATTTAGAAAGCCCATTGTTAAGGAGATGGATTAAATTAATTAAATTATTAGACTAGAAGCTTCATTCCTTAATTATTTCTTCATGAGAGGCTCCAAGGGGTACATTGGACATTTTATAATTGCTTGGGGAAGGGGTAAAGGCCGGCCTATATTATAGGGGGGGAATTCTCTCTCCTCTTATTTTTATTCCAAATCTAGATCTAGAATTTTCCACTACCAAATTCCTTTCATTCCCCACCAAATTCATTCCAAATTCTTTCCAATTAACCATTAGAAAGTTGAGAAGCAAGGATCTAGAAGGAGGAAGCAAGGATCTACAAAGAGGAGCACGGATCTACAATTTGGAAGCAAGTTCATCTCAATTGGAGGTTTTATTGGGAATCCATCTCCCAATAGGTATAATTCAGTTTTTCTCCTTAAAATAGCTTCTAAATCTGAGATTTAATCATATAAAATCAACCCATATGTATGTACTACCCATAGGACTTGGTTTTGTGTTCATAGGAGACCCATAGAGAAAGTTATGGTGCTTTTTGTGTCAATTTTGCGGGAATTCCGAATTTATATTTTGTTGTGTGTGTCAATTGATCCTATAGATCAATTGGGCATGTGCTTATGTGTTTGGGGCTAGTGTCGTATCCATAATTGGGTACGTGTAGGTCGTATCCCAACAATTTGGTGATACGTGTTATTTTGAGGGTTTTTCCTCCGACACGGGACTTTGTACATATCGTATTTTGACACGGACACATAGATCTATATTTGACACTTTGATTTGTTCATAAATATTATTTGTAACTTGTTTGTGTCCTTCGGGGTACAATTGGTTGTGTGTTGGACTCGTGTCGCATGCGTATCCTAGATCTAGTGGGATACGGTGTGATACTCTCCATTTGTGTGTATTTACGTGTAGATCTAATTATTTGTGGTTTAATTCTTCAATTATAAATTTGTAAATATATATAGATGTTATATATTTATTTTAGTGTAATTATTATGATATTTATTGTAGCATAGATCTATGTATATTTATGTGTACTAATATAATGTATAAATATATATGTAGCTTTCTTTACATGCATTTATATATGTTACAACTTGTTAATAAAATAAATTATATATAAATGTTTTATAAAATATATTTATGTGTTAAAATAAGTAATTATATTAATTATAATTATTAAATAATTAA
Source organism: Iris macrosiphon (assembly GCA_036927795.1). Lineage (NCBI taxonomy): Eukaryota > Viridiplantae > Streptophyta > Magnoliopsida > Asparagales > Iridaceae > Iris > Iris macrosiphon. Next base: position 83,323,271 of record JAYESA010000019.1, on the reverse strand, counting down.
TTGTATATTAATGAATATATTTTTATGTGTGCTTTTAGCCATGTTAAAATATGTACATTAGTATATGGAATATCTATTGTAGCTTTTAATATTTATTTATATGTATAGGATTATGTATATATAAGTATTTATTTATTTATTTGTTTTATATATATATATATATATTGATTTATATATTTATATATATATATTTATATATATTAATTGTTTTGGCGACAACAGCTATTAATGACAGATTCTGTCATTAATAAACCGTGAGCAGCAGCAGCCGCTGTAGCTATTAATGACAGAATTCTGTCATTAAATACACAGCAACGGGCGGGATTTGAACAGCTTTAGTGACGGTTTCCTGTGACAGTTGTTAACTGTCACCAATTAAGTGACAGCGGGTTTATTATATAGCAGTTTGGCGACAGTTTTGCAGTGACAGTTAGAACTGTCACTATAGGGCATGTTTATTGAAAATCAGTGTTTTAACACACTGTTTTCAGTGACAGTTAGACAGTTTTAATTTATATTTTATATATGATAATTATATATATATATGTATATATATATATGTGTTTATTGTGAGGTATAATACTAGTATTGTTATAATTTTAATTGTATACTATAATAGTTTATATATAATATATTATGTATAAGGATAAATAATATATCTATGTATCTTGAACATTACTTTGTGTGGGTACCAAATGGTTCAAAACCATGGTCCCTAATTATTGTAATTTAATATTCTATATTATTATGCATTATATTTAATATATATATATATATGGTGAGGATTTACCTTGGATTTACGTATCCGAAGATACGGTATCCTAATATTTAGATTGTGATTCCTAAGACTTAGATTTTAGTATTTTGATCCAAGATTTTGGTGCTAGACTTGTGCAACTTAGAAATAGATAGTTGACCTTAGTTGACCATAGTTGACTCATAATTGACCACAGTTGACTTTTGACTTAGAATTGACTTTTTGACCTGGAAGTTGACTAGTTTAACTTGTTCTCTTTTCGGGACCTTGTATTGATGTTGTATTCCATATCTAGGTCTTTGAGGCACCGAGTCAGACATCTGTGAGATTGTTCATTGGACTTCAGGCGAGTACATTCTCTGATAGTTTCTCATTTATGATATCCTCTATGTTCACTGTATATAGTGTAGATATCCATGTTCTCTTGACACTATGGTTACACGGATTGGTATATCCGGATCTCGTCATGAGATGTTATTCCTTGGTATATGGTGTATATGGTGCAAGTATTGTTTTATTGGTTATCTTGTACATGTACAGACACTGATTCTCGGGAAGACTAGCTATCTTCTTGGGGAATCTCGTGCCATAGCATACCGTGGTTGGTTCTATTATACCAGTCGGGGGTGGGAGAGTATTAGTATAGATATGTGATCAATATCCCTATTGAATAAAGTACAGATTATAGAATAGTGTTGATCATGCACCGCACGTATGATTAGCCAGGCCGCATTGCATCTTGCCCAAGCCGATCACATGTTAAGCTAGTACTCACACACTTAGTCATTAGTATTATTGTTTCTTGGCATATTGTTCATTATTGTATTTATTTCCAGTATTTCCTTATTGTACATATATCTCTCGTATCTATTGTGCATCTTATTTATCCACAGCTATTTACTGCTACAGAGTTTTTATCGTTAATAAGAACTGCTGTTAGAGATGTACTCTGCTCCTTTCCTGACTGGATATATTTTTCCAGATGACACTGAGGAGTGGTACCCTACCTTTTATGGACCCCAGGATGTTGTGGGTTTAGATTCTGAGACCCTGGCTCAAGAGGGACTTATCCCAACTGAGACAGTTGACCCTTGAGTTGTAGCCTCGTAGTATTCTTTGTACTGGATTTGTCTCCAGCTTATTTTGTTATTTCTTCAGACTCATTGATGTATTATTTTAGACTCATGAGTTGTATTGTGACTATTCTATTCTTTATCTGATTCGTGCTCATTTCTATCTTAGTTCTGTGATTGAGTATACTATCATTATTGGTGGTTCATTATATTGTTAGATAGATTATCTAGACAGCGTTCTACCGCCGATTCTGCGGCGTAGGCTGGGCGTTGTTTCCGACTAGTACCCTTACACCGGGTGCGGGTCGTGACACGTTTTTGGTGGTGGCCCATGCAGGTCTAGCTTCATAAAGTATGTAATGTCGTGGTAGTGCGACAACTTAGTTGTACTACTGCGAGCCTGCGATAGGATATAGGAAATAGGCTGAGATACTCAATCACATCTAGGAAAATTCTTTTGATTCAACTATTCTCCTTTAATACTGATACTTGATCTCTTAATCTGTTCTTTCCTTGATGTCTTACATCTTGTGCCATATTGATTCTTTCTTTCGCTTTGTCTCAGGATGCCGCCTAAGACTAGATCACAGCAGGGGAGAGCAGTTTCTGAGAGGTCTGCGACATCCCGAGGGCCTGCACCAGTCACTTCTCCGGTGATTGGAGTGTCAGCTGCTTTCGGAGGTACACCACCTACTCAGAGGACTGTGCCAGCTGTATCTGAGGGGCTTCCACCTCCACCTCCTGTGCCAGCAGAGGCGTCACAGATGTTTACACTGTTTCGTGATATGCTCGAGGCACAGAGGGCTCAGTCAGAGGCAAATCAGAGGCAGACCGACGTTCTACGGCAGGGAATCGAGAGTGCTCATCAGCTTGCTCGTGCTGTAGTTGAGAGAGGAGTTCCGGTCCAGCAGCAGGTTGTTCCTCAGGTTGCTCAGCTTCGGCCAGGCAACATTCAGGACTTCAAGAAACTGGAGCCTAGGGTTTTCAAAGGAACAGAGGGCATCGTCTATGCTGATGATTGGCTAGAGGACATTGAGCGTCTTATGAGGGTATCCCGTCTTTCTGAAGATCTGAAGGTTGAGGCGGTAGGACTTCAACTGTTCAACGTCGCTCGCACTTGGTTCAGGAATGAGCCGGTTCTGGTTGACGTAGGACAATCTTGGGAGGTATTCAAGGACCTTTTCAAGAAGAAGTTTTACGCCCGGATAGACAGGCTTGACTTGGGGAGACAATTTGAGAGTCTCATTCAGGGGAGCATGTCTGTGGAGGAATACGCTGCGGAGTTCGGTAGGTTGAGCCGATTTACAGAGTATTTGGTGAAAGAACCGAAGGTTCGAGCTATTCGTTTCCGTGAGGGTCTAAACTGGGAAGTGAAGATTCTCATTCCATCTTTTTATGAGACATACTCGGAGATACTTGCGGAGGCACGCAAGGTTGAGCGGGATTTGGGTTTGAAGACCAAGAGAGACCCTGATTCTTTTCTGGGGGCCAACGGCAGTGCAGTATCTGCCAAACGTCCTCATTTCTAATCCAGACCTTTCCAGCAGCCACAACAGAACCAGACTCTAGCTAGAGAACCTTTTCACCAGGCACCTCAGCAGCAGAGACAGTTACAACAAGCTCCATGCAACTACTGCAAGAAGCCCGGCCACATCTGGAAAGTTTGTAGGAGGAGGCTAGGAGTTTGTTTGTATTGTGGTATTGAAGGGCATCAATCGAGGGAGTGTTCTCGTCGTGTAGTTCAGGGAGCAGCTCCAGCTCCGAGGGCATAGACGAGACCACCTGCAGCACAGCCGAGGGGACCACTTCCGACACAGCAGCAGCGTTTTGTCCAGCATCAGCAGCAGGGAGGTGGTCGGCAGGGACGAGCGTTTGCTATGACCGTCGAAGAGGAGGAACCCACCGGAGATGTCATCGCAGGTTCTATTCTTCTTGATTCCATTCCAACTTTAGCTTTGTTTGATAGTGGTGTTTCCTATAGTTTTGTATCTGTTTTTTTTGCTCTAAAGCATGGTTTGGTAGCTGAGTCTTTGCTTAGGACTTGAAAGATCATGACCGGGGGAGGCATTATCCTGGTTAATGATATTTGCAACGATCAGAGAGTTACTTTAGGAGGCCGGGAGTTGAGTGCGTGTCTACTTGTAATGCCACTTCCGAGCTACGACATTGTACTCAGGATGGATTGGTTGAGTAGGCACCGTGCTAGCATAGATTGTAGAGGAGGTAGAGTTTTGTTTGGTCCGCCAGGAGAGCCAGAGTTCGAGTTTGCTAGAGGAGCTGTAGAGCAAGGCGAAGGCATTATTTGTGGAGCTATGGTGGAAGACAAGGAGTTGCCGCATCCGTTGATAGCAGAGTTCTTGGATATGTTTCCTGAGAAATTGCCAGGATTATTGCCAGATCGAGATGTTGACTTCTCTATAGACTTGGTGCCAGGTGCAGAACCTATTTTGCAGCATGTCTATAGAGTAAACAACAGTGAGCTGGTCGAGTTGAAGAAGCAGGTGGACAAATTATTGGATAAGGGGTTTATCAGATCGAGTTCTTCACCATGGGGAGTCCCGGTATTGTTTGTACCGAAGAAGGATGGATCGGTGCGCATGTGCATTGATTAAGCTTTGAATAATCTCACTATCAAGAATAAGTATCATTTGCCACGAATTGATGATATGTTTGATCAATTGGGTGGTGCCAAGGTATTTTCTAAGATAGATTTGAGATCAGGCTACCATCAGGTGAAGGTAAAGCCGGAGGACATACCGAAGACTGCTTTTAGAACTCGGTATGGTCAGTACGAGTTTATGGTGATGCCGTTTGGTTTGACTAATGCACCGGCGGTATTTATGAACTTGATGAACAAGGTGTTCCACCAGTACCTTGATAAGTTCGTTATGGTATTCATCGACGACATACTCATATACTCGAGGACACCGGAGGAGCATGAGGAGCATTTGAGGATTGTGTTGGATGTGCTGAGGAAGGAGAAGCTGTATGGAAAGTTGTCCAAGTGTGAGTTTTTCTTGGACAAGGTGGAGTTCTTGGGGCATGTTGTGACTGGTGATGGTATTTCAGTAGATCCGAAGAAGATTTCAGCAGTGAAATCTTGGAAGACTCCAAGTTCGGTAGGAGAGGTCAGGAGTTTCTTGGGATTGGCAGGCTACTACAGGAAGTTTGTGCAAGATTTTTTGAGGATTGTCGAGCCGATTACTAGACTCACGAGGAAGGATGTGGAGTTTGTTTGGACGGAGGATTGTCAGGTTGCTTTTGAGGAGTTGAAGAAGAGGTTGACGTCTGCTCCTATTTTGACGTTGCCATCAGGTTCCGGAGGTTTCACTATTTATAGTGATGCATCGGAGAAGGGTTTGGGTTGTGTTCTTCAGCAGCATGGGAAAGTGATTGCCTATGCTTCCAGGCAATTACGACCTCATGAAAAGAACTATCCTACCCACGATTTGGAGTTGGCAGTAGTCATCTTCGCTCTGAAGTTGTGGAAACATTATTTGTACGGAGAGCGTGTGGAGATCTTCACAGACCACAAAATCTTGAAGTACGTTTTCCCGCAGAAGGAGTTGAACATGAGGCAGCGTCGGTGGTTGGAATTGATGAAGGATTTTGATATCTCTTTGCAATATCATCCTGGGAAAGCCAATGTAGTTGCTGATGCTTTGAGCAGGTATCCGGTAGCTATGTTCTTGACGCAGGATCGATATTTGTTGGAGGACTTGGAGAGCTTGGGCATTGAGGTGATTATTCCTGGGTGTGCTATGCAGATGTGGGGATTACAAATACACTCATATTTGATGGACAGGATCAAGGCAGCACAGTATGATAATGTATCTCTGAGGAGTATCAGAGCTCAGGTGAGAGCAGGATTGGAGGATGATTTTACTATTGCAGAGGATGGATCTTTGAAGCATGGAGTTAGATTGTGTATGCCTAGTGGGGAGTTGCGAGAGGAGGTGTTACAGGAAGCGCATCACTCTCAGTATTCCATACATCCAGGTGCTAACAAGATGTATCGGGATATGCGAGAGAGTGTGTGGTGGTATGGCATGAAGAGAAAAGTGGCACAATTTGTATCCAGATGCTTAGTGTGCCAGCAGGTGAAAGCCGAGAGGCAGAGGCCAAGAGGTTTACTTCAGCCATTACCCATTCCAGAGTGGAAGTGGGAACACATTACTATGGATTTTGTGTCCGGACTTCCACGATCTCCAGGAGGGAAAGACGCGATTTGGGTCATTGTTGATAGGTTGACCAAGTCGGCCCACTTTTTGCCTTTCAAGGTGGGTTTATCTACGGAGAAGCTGGCAGAGATGTATGTGAGGCAGATCGTTAGGATACATGGAGTTCCCGTCAGTATAGTCTCAGATCGAGATAGTTGTTTTACTTCTCATTTCTGGAGGAGTTTGCAGGAGAGTTTGGGCACTCAGCTCAAGTTCAGTACTGCATATCATCCCCAGACAGATGGGCAGTCAGAGAGGACTATTTAGACTCTCGAGGATATGTTACGCACTTGTGTACTAGATTTTGGGGGTTCTTGGGAGGACCATCTCCATTTGGTAGAGTTTGCTTACAATAACAGTTACCAGGCCAGTATAGAGATGTCACCTTTTGAAGCTCTATATGGTCGGAGGTGTCGTACTCCTTTGTCTTGGGATGATGTTGGAGAAAGAGTTTTGCTTGGGCCAGAGATGGTTGTGGATGCAGCAGAGAAGGTTCAGTTGATCAGAGATAGACTTCGAGTGGCGCAGGACAGACAGCGGCATTGGGCCGATAGCCATCGGAGACCTTTGGAGTTTGAGGTATAGTTTAGATTTTGTTTGTGCTTGTTCTTGTTTATTATAGATTAAGTTCTTAAGATGGTGTTTTGTTATAGGTGGGTAGTTTGGTGTTTCTGAGGATTTCTCTGACACGAGGCACGATTCGCTTCGGTGGAGGCAGAAAGCTTAGTCCGCGATTCATCGGACCTTTCACTATTCTAGAGAGGGTCGATGCAGTTGCTTATAGACTAGACTTGCCACCTGCATTGGAGGGAGTGCACAACGTATTTCATGTGTCGCAGTTGAGACGATACGTGGCAGATCCTAGTCATGTATTGGATCACTCGGAGATAGAGGTGGGCCCTACTCTTAGCTATCCAGAGCAGCCAGTTGAGATTCTGGATCGGAGAGAGAAGGTGCTGAGGAACCAGACTATTCCTTTGGTGTGCGTCGCATGGAGGCATCACTCTCCGGGGGAGTCTACCTGGGAGAGAGAGGATGACATGCGAGAGCGTTATCCATATTTGTTTGTGCCTTGAGGTATGTTATTTTCTTGTTATGTTCTTTCATAGTTAGTGTGATTCTTTAGTTCTGTTCTGTGATTTTTTGGGGGTAGTTTTTATCTTTGAATTTCGAGGACAATTTTTTTTAAGGAGGGTAGACTTGTCACTACCACATTTTCTAGGAAAGGGTATTTTAGTCTTTTCCTATTTAATTAATTATTGTGCATGGTAAATAATTTTTGTTGAATTATTTAATTATTGTTAGATGTTATTTAATTATTTTGGACTTGTATTAGTGGACCCAACTAGTTTAGTTTGGACCCATTGACCAACATGAATTAATTAGTTAGACTTGGCCAATTTAGAAAGCCCATTGTTAAGGAGATGGATTAAATTAATTAAATCATTATACTAGAAGCTTCCTTCCTTAATTATTTCTTCATGAGAGGCCCCAAGGGGTACATTGGACATTTTATAATTGCTTGGGGAAGGGGTAAGGGCCGGCCTATATTAGAGGGGGGGAAATTCTCTCTCCTCTCATTTTCATTCCAAATCTAGATCTAGAATTTTCCACTACCAAATTCCTTTCATTCTTATTCCAATTCTCCACCAAATTCATTCCAAATTCTTCCCAATTCACCATTAGAAAGTTGAGAAGCAAGGATCTAGAAGGAGGAAGCAAGGATCTACAAAGAGGAGCAAGGATCTACAATTTGGAAGCAAGTTCATCTCAATTGGAGGTTTCATTGGGAATCCATCTCCCAATAGGTATAATTCAGTTTTTTCCCTTAAAATAGCTTCTAAATCTGAGATTTAATCATGTAAAATTAACCCATATGTATGTACTACCCATAGGACTTGGTTTTGTGTTCATAGGAGACCCATGGAGAAAGTTATGGTACTTTTTGTGTCAATTTTGTGGGAATTATATTTTGTTGTGTGTGTCAATTGATCCTATAGATCAATTGGGCATGTGCTTATGTGTTTGGGGCTAGTGTCGTGTCCATAATTGGGTACGTATAGGTCGTATCCCAACAATTTGGTGATACGTGTCATTTTGGGGGTTTTTCCTCCGACACGGGACTTTGTACATGTCGTATTTTGACACGGACACATAGATCTACATTTGACACTTTGATTTGTTTATAAATATTATTTATAACTTGTTTGTGTCCTTTGGGGTACAATTGGTTGTGTGTTGGACTCGTGTCGCATGCGTATCCTAGATCTAGTGGGATACGGTGTGATACTCTCCTTTTGTGTGTATTTATGTGTAGATCTAATTATTTGTGGTTTAATTCTTCAATTATAAATTTGTAAATATATATAGATGTTATATATTTATTTTAGTGTAATTATTATGATATTTATTTTAGCATAGATCTATGTATTTTTATGTGTACTAATATAATGTATAAATATATATGTAGCTTTCTTTACATGCATTTATATATGTTACAACTTGTTAATAAAATATATTATATATAAATATTTTATAAAATATATTTATGTGTTAAAATGAGTAATTATATTAATTATAATTATTATATAATTAATTGTATATTAATGAATATATTTTTATGTGTGATTTTAGCCATGTTAAAATATGTACATTAGTACATGGAATGTGTATTGTAGCTTTTAATATTTATTTATATGTATAGGATTATGTATATATAAGTATTTATTTATTTATTTGTTATATATATATATATATATATATATATATATATATATATATATATATATATTGATTTATATATTTATATATTTATATATATATTTATATATATTAATTGTTTTGGCGACAACAGCTATTAATGACAGATTCTGTCATTAATAAACCGTGAGCAGCAGCAGCCGCTGTAGTTATTAATGACAGAATCCTGTCATTAAATACACAGCAGCGGGCAGGATTTGAACAGCTTTAGTGATGGTTTCCTGTGACAATTGTTAACTGTCACCAATTAAGTGACAGTGGGTTCATTATACAGCAGTTTGGCGACAGTTTTGCAGTGACAGTTAGAACTGTCACTATAGGGCCTGTTTATTGAAAATTAGTATTTTAACACACAGTTTTCAGTGACAGTTAGGCAGTTTTAATTTATATTTTATATATGATAATTATATATATATATATATGTATATATATATATATATATATATATAGTGTTTATTGTGAGGTATAATACTAGTATTGTTATAATTTTAATTGTATAATATAATAGTTTATATATAATATATTATGTATAAGGATAAATAATATATCTATGTATCTTGAACATTACTTTGTGTGGGTACCAAATGGTTCAAAACCATGGTCCCTAATTGTTGTAATTTAATATTCTATATTATTATGCATTATATTTAATATATATATATATATGGTGAGGATTTACCTTGGATTCACGTATCCGAAGATACGGTATCCTAATATTTAGATTGTGGTTCCTAAGACTTAGATTTTAGTATTTTGATCCAAGATTTTGGTGCTAGACTTGTGCAACTTAGAAATAGATAGTTGACCTTAGTTGACCATAGTTGACTCATAATTGACCACAGTTGACTTTTGACTTAGAATTGACTTTTTGACCTAGAAGTTGACTAGTTTAACTTGTTCTCTTTTCGGGACCTTGTATTGATGTTGTATTCCATATCTAGGTCTTCGAGGCACCGAGTCAGACATCTGTGAGACTGTTCATTGGACTTCAGGCGAGTACATTCTCTAATAGTTTCTCATTTATGATATCCTCTATGTTCACTGTATATAGTGTAGATATCTATGTTCTCTTGACACTATGGTTACACGGATTGGTATATCCGGATCTCGTCATGAGATGTTATTCCTTGGTATATGGTGTATATGGTGCAAGTATTGTTTCATTGGTTATTTTGTACATGTACAGACACTGATTCTCGGGAAGACTAGCTATCTTCTTGGAGAATCTCGTGCCATAGAATACCGTGGTTGGATCTATTATACCAGTCGGGGATGGGGAGTATTAGTATAGATATGTGATCAATATTCCTATTGAATAAAGTACAGATTACAGAATAGTGTTGATCATGCACCGCACGTATGATTAGCCAGGCCGCATTGCATCTTGCCCAAGCCGATCACATGTTAAGCTAGTACTCACACACTTAGTCATTAGTATTATTGTTTCATTGGCATATTGTTCATTATTGTATTTATTTCTAGTATTTCCTTATTGTACATATATCTCTTGTATCTATTGTGCATCTTGTTTATCCACAGCTATTTACTGCTACATAGTTTTTATCATTAATAGGAACTGCTGTTAGAGATGTACTCTGCTCCTTTCCTGACTGGATATATTTTTCCAGATGACACTGAGGAGTGGTACCCTACCTTTTATGGACCCCAGGATATTGTGGGTTTAGATTCTGAGACCCTGGCTCAAGAGGGACTTATCCCAACTAAGACGTTACGTCGAATGTCAGTACCCGGTTGTGATCCGGACGCGAATATCAAACGTCCACATAAATACGTGCACAATGTACATAAAAATAATAAATATCAGTAATCTGAAATACAGGGTGGCAAGGTACACTTGCCTGCGTGCGGCTGCTGATGACGGGGTCCTGGTACTGCGTCCAAGTCCTCAGGTCCCGCAGTACCTTAACATTCTCAATCGTACAAAACCTTCAAGTAGAACAATGCATTAAAACTCGCGCCTTAGTAGTCTTGCTTCCGCTGGCGAGACGCGAATGCTTCTTCCATCCAAGTCAGAGCCATTTAGTGATGAGATAGCCTTATTGACCTCTTGAGCCGAGATGTAAGTGACAAAACCAAAGCCCCTTGATCTGCCAGTCTCCCTATCATAGACCACCTTGGCATCCATTACCTTCCCTTGTTTGCTAAACGGGGTCTCAAGAGCATTGTTATCAACATCCCATGAAAGGTTACCCACATATACTCTGTTGTCGGCATCAACACTGCCACCACCACTTCCGAAAGTGCTACCACCACTGCAAGACCAAAAACCTCTTGACGGAAGCTCCTCTTTACGGGGAGGTGGTCCTGAATTCACATTCAGGGACCTGCCTTTAAGTTCGTAGCCATTAAACTGTTGTGCAGCTGCCTCAACTTTCTCGACTGTAGACATTGTCACAAATCCAAATCCTCGACTTCTTCCGGTTATCTTGTCATAAATAACCTCAACCATCTCGACATTCCCTGCATTTTGAAGAGGCCAACGAGCTCGGAACTATCCACAGTGAAGGGAAGGTTCCCCACAAAGAGCTTTAAGTCGGGGGAGAAGCTCTGCTCCTCCTGTTCGTACTCCGCCGATACCACAACCTTTGCTACTGTACTCGGCTCCAAGTTCCCGATCCTCCTTCTCAGAGAAGGAAGAGCAGCAGTAGAATAAGAGATGATGGATGGAACATGGAGTGGGGAGAGATTTAAGGCTTTGGGGGTGGAGGGGATTTGGTTGGGAAGGATGAGAGAGTAGGCAGCCATTGGGGAGGAAGATAAGGTCAGAGAGAGAGAGAGAGAGTGAGGGGGGGTTTTCTAGGTTCCTTGGGATTAGGGCCTGCTTGGGGAGTTGTGAGGGTGATGGTGATGGTTATATAGGAAGGGGTGCATTGGATGGAGGGTGGAGATCTTCCTATTCAAAATAGAGGGCTAGGATTTCACATGAGTAAGAATCATTTCTTTATGAGAAATGAAGGGGGGAGAGTTTAATTCGGTCCACACATGTAACCTCAATATTTGGTTTTGGCCAATGGGGTGAGGGCACCTAAAATCACTAAACTGCAACTTAGCCCCTTAAATTTGGGAAATTGCACGAACACATAAAATGACGAAAAAATTGTGGAGAAAATTACGGTTGATGATTTGCATGGTGAGGGGGTGTTGGGGGTTTAGCACGGGTTTAATTTAATGGCCATCAGGATTAATTAAGGATTAAAATAGGATTAGGCAAAATTGGTATCCCCGATTTAAATAGAATTAAAGTGTCCCGCGCTTTTAAATTAAATGGGGGCACTTGGGGTCAAAATCTAGAAATGACGCAAAGGTCAAAAAATGGTGAGGGCTTGGAGTCAGTCTTGGGCCCTTTAGTTGGTCCCGCTCAATGGGTTAAGTTGGTATCTTAAAATTGAGGGTAACGACACAGGTGTCCGATACAGAATTAAATATGGATTACGGTTTCAGAAAATTATGCAATTAATTTAGAGCACAACGAAAATCTGATTTTGAGTGACGGAAAAGTCCACTGCCTAATTTGGCAGGTCAAGTCAGAAGTACAATAATTCGATAGAATTTAGGGGCTGATATTGGGCTCCGAATAATTAAGCAATGATAGGGCGCGCCAAGGATTTTAATTAAATGAATTAAAATACCAGACAAACTTAACTCCACTCTAAACCTCAATATATGCTGCTAAATCTAAAATTTTCCAAATCCAAACCTGACTATCTATAGAATAAATTGAGGGAGTTTACAAGATAGACATGAATGGAATAGCTGCAACAGACAAGGGTAACGGGAATATAAGTTGGTTGGTGCACATCAGCTGATTTAGAAAGAATGAAAAATGGAGCAAGCGAATGTTGATTTAAGAAATTGAGAATGGACTTATACAAATGGAAGTTTCGTTGGACTTGAGAGATAGACGAGATCGGAACAAGCAATGAAAAGAGTGTTTAGAATATGAAGGATTAATGCAGACCAAGTATTAAAAATAAGTTGAGATCGATCAGATGAAAAGCTGAATATCAAAGTTCACTTGCACAATTTGGAAGTTCGGTGGAGTATTCATGGATGCAAAGAGAGAGTTGAGCATAAGGAATAAACAGTTGGGATACGCTTGAGCGAGCGATGGGTGAATCGAAGGATAGCGAGCACGAACTACGAATTTTGGAAACACATTGGAGCTGTTGGTTGAGCAATGAAACACGACTTGGTTTGGAGGGGCAATACGATAGATTCGTACGGACTTTAAGGATTTTGGCTATTGGCGCTCGAGAAGTTTGACTCATGGTTTAGCGGAAGTAAAATTTGGTGAAATGGTGCAACAATGGTTGACAGATTCTTCAGAAAACGTGAACGGGCATGGAGCAAGTCTAGTTGATGTTAAGTCGGATTGGAAGTTAACACGTGCAGTACTGAGACGGATTGAGGTAACAAGTAAAGGCAATATGGATTTGAGATTTATGTTGGAACTGATGCACGAGTCATTGAGAGTGTGTGGACTGATCGAAATATAGAGAAAATTAAGACGGGCTAAGGAATAGAATAAGAGCAAGGATTGCGGCAGATGGACTTTTGAAGATAGCTAAACGAGAGAGTAATATTGGAGAAAATTACTGTGCTGCTCGAGCAAGTTGGACGTGCACTGTGAAGCTGGCATACGGATAAGAATTGGAGCAAGTCTTTGGTTTTAGAAATCATTGCAAGTGGTAGTGCGAGAAGTCAAACATGGTCGTTCAAACATTTTGATAGATTCTGGGCAGAACGGCGGATTGATGGAAGACGGTTTCAATGAGCACAGTTCTCGAATTATGCCTTGGATAGATAGTAAGACTCTAGGTGGTTAAGCAGCATTTGGTTGACAGATCGTCAGAGGTAGTACATAAAGTTCTCGGAGACAGAAGTTCGTTCGGATGGAATGGTTGGATTATGGCTCAGATTTGCAGAGGAGATATAGCATGGTTCGTAGTAACTGTCCATCGTGATGACTTACAATTATCGAGCGTAGCTTCGGGACAGCTGACTCTAGCGACTTGACCGCCAAATCAGAGACAAATATTATAGACCTATAGAATGACCCTTGTAGTGGCGTATTTGGGAATCCGTCGAGGGAGGATATAAGTAGTGTGTGTTGGAGATTGGCCTAAATGACTAAGTATTGGATTTGAGAGATCCTTGGGATAGTCTTCAGCTGAAGATGCAGCCGAAAGATCGAAGCGATAGTGGAAATGGCTTAAGTCAACTGATGAGATTCGGAATCACAGATTTTTGAAGATGGTATCATCTCTGACTCATCATGCCCCAAAAGGGAATAGCATTCATATGAATTGACGACTGTGAAACTAGCTTGTGAAGTTAAAACAACGGCTCGTTTAGATCAAATCATTGCAATACTGGAAGGGACATATGTGCCTTAGATCTACAAGATGCATCAGAACTTAGTCTGGGATGCATGCTCGTACAGAAGGTGAAGGTGATATCCTGTGCTTCGAGACAGTAGAAACAGCACGAAGAACTATTCCATGCGCAACCTAAGAATTATGACAATTGTGTCCACGTTGAAATCGTGGTGACACTATCCTTATGGCATGGCGGCAAAATCTTCGTGGATCACATGAACCTCAATATAGATGTTCACCCAGTAAGGTATTGAGATTGAGGAAAAGGTATTGGACTGAGCTGATCTAAGAGCAAAGTTTGATATTTGGGTAAGTCGCCTAGCTGGGGTAGTATCAGTTGTGATGATCGTTCGGAGCAAGAGATAATATTTGGAGACGGTGCTTGCAGAATATTATGCAATTGGAATCACGCTAGAGTTTAGTTAGTTGAGTTTGGATGGTGCTAGTGTGGATCCAGAAATAGTTAGATAGATTAAGTTGGAACACGAACTGATTGAGTCAGATGGGAATATCGTCGGTGGAAAATTATCATACTTGAGGATAGCGCTTGTGCGAATATATTGGAATAAAAGTCAGGATTGGTTCAATTAGGAGTAAAGCGAATGAATGCCTCGGACATAAAGATACCCTTGTAACTTGTCCAAATTTGCTATCGCTAAGCTCGGCTGAAATGCATGTATTTCAGGGACGCCTTAAATATGTCTACGATCCAAAACTAAGCGATATAAGGAATTTGTATTGAGCTGCAAAGAGGATGTGGAAATACAGAATTTATGCGAGTGTTCAGCGCGAATGAGATACTGAATTGGGATCAAAAGAATGTGATTTGCATGGAGCAGAGTTATGAATTGGGCAAGCGGCATGCTAGTAAAGAATAGATACTAGTATGGTTCGAGACGAACCTGATTCTAAGTGGTATATTATGTAACGCCCCGCAACCGCACGGTGCGTTATGCTGAGTCAGAATGAATGAGGCAATAGCTAGTTACGTTTTAATTTGTTGGATTTAGGAACAAGTATTGATTGAGTTGGTTTCATGTACAGATCGCTTGCGAAGTTCGATAGAAATTAGTTGTTCGTTCAGAGCAGTACTGGGATAGTAGGATTCGGAGCGATAATGTTGTCTTCCTTAGTCCAATCGATCGAAAGATTTGGAGAGCACGGCCTGCTCGCACGGTCATACCAATTGAATAGATCGTGCTTTGCATCGGACCACGGGTTCAAGGGATCGACCGTATCGGCAGGACAGAATGTTTAACGAAATTAACCTTGGTGAGTGGGCTCTATCCCTTCTCCTCTACTCCTTCATGCCTAATAATATGGAACACATGTAAAGGCTTGAACACTTGGACTGAAACTTGGAAATCACTACATTGTGGCGTGCATAGAGTGTACGTCGTTTGCTTGGCTAGATTTGTGGCTTGAGTTGGTTTTCGTGTTGGATAGTTGGAGCTTGAGTTGGATTATTTAGGACAGTTGGAGAAACAGTTAGAATTATACATCTTGGTTGGAACATCGGAAATTTAAGGCGAACGAGCGTGCATTCGTGCACAACTATCACTTGGGCGCTTTGTCATACAAAGTGTGCAGTTGTGGTTCAAAACTGGACAACTGCATCGGCGAGGGCATTGTGCCACTATTAGGGCATTGTGCCACTGTTGGGACATTATGCCACTGGATTGTTCTGAGCGAGGGTGTTGCACCAATTGGAAAATTGTATCGAGAAGCGGTATAGTGCCTATGGGAATAACTTGAGATTTGTGCCTTGGGCTATAAGTTGGAGAATGGTTATGGATAGTTGGTTGGATGAGTCTAGGATCGTTTGGTGGGGCAAGAATGTTCGATCCTCTCGTCATACCTACTTGGTGTCTGCATTGGTCACGGAAAACCTGTGTTGTACAGGGTTTGATTTCCTCGAACAGGAAGGCTCCGGGGCACCGGGACCGTTCGGCCATAGAGAAAGCAAATTGGTAATGTGCCTGGGGCACGGTACCGGTGGTTTAATACGATCCAGGCGGGCTAGCTACTCAGCTTAGTTTCGAGTAGAACTGCAGTTGAACAGTCCTTTATGGCTTGGCCAATGACTTCATATAGATAAGAATTGGTTTGCTTTATTTTGGTTTGGTTTGGTTTGTGCTTTTCGCGTAGGCGGCGGCCACCTTGCCTCGGCAAGAGTGTGCATATCGAAGATTGGATTATAAGGCTTGGATTGAGAATGGATATTGAGGCTTGGATGATGGTTCGATAGGTTCTCTTGTTGCTTGGGTTTGAGTAGGACGGTTTGCATGCTAGTTTCCTTCGAGTTGGCTATATTTGCTTGTATTGGCTTGAATTGATTGCTTGCATGCTTAACCTTCTTTATAGTTTTCCTTAACATGTCATTCCTATGCTATGAAATGAATCTAGGATTCAAGTAGAAGGATCACCATATAACTGTTTGCATTCACTATTCTACTTAGTGTCGGCTTAGACGAGTGGGTTACCCCACTCACCAGTACGACTGTGTACTGATCCATATTTGTGGGCATTATTTCAGGTACGCAGGTGTAGTGGCACTGCTTGGATATACGGGACATAATGTATGAATGGTAAGTACCTTTGTGGGCTAGAGAAAGAGCAAGAGTATTGCATCGCCTTTGTGGCAATCTTCTTTGTGGCAATTTTATTTGGACCCTATTGAGAGCTTCGCTACGTATACTCTGATGTGTGCTTGGTACACAATACTTGACTTTCGTTGTAACTTGGTTGTTTCAATGATAACTTTGATGTCTGACAACATTGCCTTGTGCTAGTGCAACTCCAGGCTCGTACGACATCATGTCCCGATGAGAACGATTATCCTGCGAAAGTGCTGCAATGTGGTGATTCACGTTCAGTAGGAAAAATTGAGCTTGCGGGAGATTGGGGTATGACACTTTCATCCTCCTTTAGTTTTATTTTATGATTGAGTATAATTTACCATTATCATATACTATATTATTACTCTGTTTGGAGTTGAGATGACATTAACATGTACCATATATATATTGTATAAGATATTTAGATGATATGGTTGACCCAGACAGCATTCTACCGTTGATGTCGTAGGTTGGGCATTGCTTACTACTCGTGCCCTTATTCCGGGTGCTAGTTGTGAACCATGCAGGTCAAGTATCACAATTAGAGCGATATCGTTGTAGTGGTCACCTAGAGTACTGCTAGGAGCCTGTTTTAGGATATAGGATATAGGCTGAGGGTATACTCAATCACAACTAGGAAATATTTCCAAATATCTGTTTTATTATCCTTATCTATTTGAATTCTTGCTTTATATTGAATAATTATATCATTCTTTGGTGATATCGTATCTTACTCAATATTGATTTTCTTGTTTCAATCTATCTTCAGGATGCCGCCAAAAATGCGTTCTCAGTGCTCAGGCACAGTGTCAGCGAGGTCGGTCACTTTGTCGCCTTTGAGGGCAGCACCAGCAGACATTGTTCCAGCAACTTCAGTTCAGAGGTCCGCTTTACCGATCCAAGTGGGCATTTCTGTAGCAGCTTTCGGGGATGCTCTACCTCCGGTACAGAGGCCCCACCTCCGGTACAAAGGACAGCGCCGACATTCTCAAAGGATCTTTTACCTCCACCACCCACAGTCGATCAGACGCAGATGTTTGCGCTCTTTCAGTAGATGATGGAGGCGCAGCAATACCAATCAGAGGTTATGAGGCAGGACATTAAGAATTCTCACCAGATTACGCTCGTCGCAGTTGAGAGAGTCGCCTTAGTCCAGCCATGGACGGCACCACCTCAGTTCATACCGCAGCACCCGAGGCCGAGGACTATCATAGATTTTAAGAGGATGGCGCCGAAGGACTTTAAAGGCACCAAAGGAATTCTTTATGCTGATGATTGGATAGAAGACATTGAGAAAAATGTGCGGGTGGCACAGATTCCAGAGAGGTTGCAGGTAGGGGCCGCAGGAAGCATGATATTTGATATCGCATTAACTTGGTTCAGGACGAACCCTAGGATCTCAGCACCGGGACTTACTTGGGAAGCTTTTAAGGAGATCTTCAAGGAAAAGTTTTTTCTACATGTGGCTTTGACATCTCTAGAGAGCCAGTTTCAGTACCACGTTCAGGAAGGTATGCCAGTGGATGAGTATGCTGCAGAGTATTGCAGATTATGCCACTTTGTGGAGGGACAGAACCCCAGAGGGAAGGTTAAAAAGTTCAGGAAGGGCCTGAACAAGGAGATCAAATCACATACAAATGGACCCTACCACTACTTTTGAGGAGATTCTGAGGCAGACACATCGGGCATAGGATGATCTAGAGCTTAGCTCCAAGAGGCAGAGGGACATAGGAGGATCCAGTACTAGAACGGGTCCAACAAAGTGGCCTCACTTTCAGCAGCAACATCAGAGACACTTCCAGCAGTCGAGGCAGCAGTACCCTATACCAGCTAGATCCCAGTACAGCAGACACACCAGATCCAGAGGCTAACTATTCCTTGTCCATTCTGTAAGAAGCCGGGACATGGATGGTATACGTGTAGGATGAGATTGGGCCTGTGCTTATTCTACGGATCAGGAGACCATCAGTTGAGGGCTTATCCTAGAGCTCCAGCTCATCAAGCTCAGGGTGGGGCCCAAGCACAGAGAACACCCGCGAGACCACCAGCAGGACAGCAGAGAGAACCTCCCTACCACCACAATAGTAGAAGTTCGCTCAATACCGGCAGCAGCAGAGAGGTGCCCAGTGACGGGAGCGAGCTTTCGCCTTGACCTTTGAGGAGGAGGAGCCAGTTGGTGATGTTATTTTAGCTTCAGTCTATCTTGAATCTTTTTTAGCTCATACTTTATTTGATTCTGGTACTTCACATAGTTTCATATCTATATCTTTTCCTTTGAAGCATCATATTGAGACTGAACCGTTGGCAAGGACTGACAAGATCACGACCGGGGGTGGCATTATCTTGGTCAGTGATGTTTGCAAGGATCGGAGAATTTCTTTGAGAGGCCAAGGGTTGAGCGCATGTATACTCGTAATGCCACTTCCGAGCTACGATATAGTACTCGGGATGGATTGGTTGAGTAGGCACCATGCTAGTATCAATTTTTATTGAGGCAGAGTTTTGTTTCAGGCGCCAGGAGAGCCAAAGTTTGAGTTCGTCAGAGGAGCATAAGAGCAAAGCGAGGGAGACTTCTATGGAACTATGGTAGAAGAGCAGGAGCCGCCACATCCTTTGATTGTAGAGTATATGGACTTCTTTTCAGAGAAGTTGCCAGGGTTGCCACCAGACAGAGATATGGAGTTCCTTATAGACTTAGTGCCAGGTGCGGAGCCGATATCACAACAAGTCTATAGGGTGAACAACAGCGAACTGGCGGAGTTGAAGAAGTAGGTGGATGAGTTACAGGACAAAGGCTTCATCTGTTACAGTTCATCACCGTGGGGTACTCTGGTATTATTTGTACCGAAGAATGATGGTTCGGTACATATGTGTATCGACTACAGGGAACTCAATAACCTCACTATCAAGAAAAAATACCCGTTGTCGCAGATTGATAATTTATTTCATCAGTTTAGCAGAGCGAAGGTATTTTCAAAGATAGACTTGAGATCGGGGTACCACCAGGTAAAAGTGAAGAAGGAAGACATTCCGAAGACAGCTTTTAGAACTCGGTATGGGCAGTTCGAGTTCTTGGTAATGCCGTTTGGGTTGACCAATGTTCCGGCGGTATTCATGAACCTGATGAATAAGGTGTTTCATCAGTACCTGGATCAATTTGTTATGGTCTTCATTGATGATATATTGATATATTCAAAGACTCCGGAGGAACATGATCAGCTCCTGAAGATTGTTTTGGAGACCCTCAGGAAGGAGAAGCTGTATTGCAAGCTTTTGATGTGTGAGTTCTTCCTTGATAAGGTTGAATTTCTTGGGCATGTGATTACAGGAGACGGGATCTCAGTAGACCCGAAGAAGATATCAACAGTTGAGTCGTAGTCTACCCCGAGTTCAGCGGCGGAGATCAAGAGCTTTCTTGGATTGGCAGGTTATTATCGGAGGTTTGTTCAAGATTTTTCCAAGATTGCAGAATCGATGACTAGTCTAACCAGGAAGGATATGGAGTTTGTCTGGACTGAGGAGTGTCAAGCTGCTTTTGAGGAGCTGAAGAAAAGATTGACTACAACTCTAGTGTTGACGTTGCCATCGGGGACAGGAGGATTTTCTATATACAGTGATGCTTCAGGTAAGGGTTTTGGATGTGTGTTACAGCAGAACGGGAAGGTGATTGTCTATGCTTCCAGGCAATTATGCCCTCATAAGAAGAATTATCCTACCCATGACTTGGAGTTGGCAGCGGTCATTTTTGCTCTCAAGCTGTGGAAGTACTACTTGTTTGGAGAGCGGGTAGAGATCTTCACAGACCATAAGTGTTTGAAATATGTGTTTACACAAAAGGAGTTTAACATGAGGCAGAGACGGTGGTTGGAGATGATGAAGGACTTCGATATTTCTTTGTAGTACCATCCAGGAAAGGCCAACATAGTCACTGATGCCTTGAGCAGGTATCCAGTGGCTATATACTTGACATAGGACAGATATTTATTGGCCGATCTTGATAGCTTGGGTATTGAAGTGTCAGTTCCTGGAGTTGTGGCAAAGATGTAGGGACTTTAGGTACAGTCAGAGTTGATGGACCAGATCAGAGCTGCACAGTTCGAGGATGAGTCTCTGAGGAGCATCAGAGCGCAGGTCCCGATGGGATTGGCAGAGGACTTCAGTATTGCAGAGAATGGATCATTGTGGCATGGTACCAGATTGTGTGTGTCGAGTGGAGAGTTGCACGAGGAGGTTCTTCAGGAGGTGCATCAATCTCAGTACTCTATGCATCCAGGTACCAACAAGATGTATATGGACATGAAAGAGCGTGTTTGGTGGTATGGTATAAAGCGGGAGGTGGCTAACTTTGTATCTAAATGCTTGGTATGCCAACAAGTAAAGGCAGAGAGACAGAGGCCAGGTGGATTGCTCCAACCTTTACCCATTCCAGAGTGGAAGTGGGAGCATGTGACGATGGACTTTGTTTTGGGTCTTCCGCGTTCCCTAGGAGGCAAATACACGATTTGGGTCATCGTAGATAGGTTGACTAAATCAGCCCACTTTCTGCCATTCAAAGTAGTACTGTCTACGGAGAAGCTCACAGAGATGTATGTGCGTCAGATAGGTAGATTGCATGGAGTTCTTATGAGCATTATCTCGGATCGAGATAGTCTTTATATATCCTACTTCTGGAGGAGTTTGCAGGCTAGCTTGGGCACCCAGCTCAAGTTTAGTACCGTATATCACCCCCAGACTGACAGGCAGTCGAAGAGGACTATCCAGAATCTCGAGGATATGCTACGCACTTGTGTTTTGGATTTCAGAGGCTCTTGGGAGTATCACCTTCACTTGGTAGAGTTTGCTTATAACAACAGCTACCAGGCCACCATTGAGATGTTACCATTTGAGACGCTGTATGGACGGAGGTATCGTACACCATTGTTTTGGGATGATGTTGGTGAGAGAGCCTTATTGGGACAGGAGATGGTCGTGGATGCAGGTGAGAAGGTAAAGCTTATTAGAGATACGCTTCGGGTGGCATAGGACAGACAGCGACATTGGGCTGATAGCCACCAGAGACCTTTGAAGTTTCAGATATATATTTTGTTTTGTATTGCTAGTGATTGCTTGTTTTAGTTAGAGTGCTAAGGCTGTATTTCATTCTAGGTTGGTGATATGGTGTTCATAAGGATTTCTCCGACACGGGACACGATCCACTTTGTTGGAGGCGGAAAGCTTAGTCCACGGTACATCGGACCCTTCAGTATTCATGCGAGGGTCGGTATAGTGGCTTACAGACTAGACTTGCCGCCTGTACTGGAGGGAGTACACAACGTGTTCCACATGTCGCAACTGAGAAAGAACGTGGCAGACCCTAGCCATATACTAGATTACTCGGAGATCGAGGTTGGTCTGACTCTCAGCTACCTAGAGAAGCCCGTAGAGATTCTGGATCATAGGGAGAAGGTGCTACGAAACCAGAAGATTCCTTTAGTATGCGTCGCGTGGTGGCATCACTCGCTAGAAGAGAGTACATGGGAGAGAAAGGCCGAGATGCGCGAGCGATATCCTTATCTGTTTGAGCCGTGAGGTATAATTCTTTCTTTCTTGCTGTGATTACTTGTTGTAGTATGATTTCCTACCTTCAATTTTGAGGATAATTTTTTTCTAAGGAGGGTAGGTATGTCACTCTCACTTTTCCTAATAAGGGTATTTTAGTCATTCCATATTTTTTTATTCAATCATAGTATTTAATAATTTATGCTTGTGCTAATTATTATATATCTAGTATTATTTATTTATAGTTGGGAGGCTAGCCTATAGTTAGACTTGGCACTTGTGAGTCCATTTAGTTTTGTCATGACAATATTGAGCCCAACTTGGACCAAGCCCATTAGACTCTTTTCTACTAATTAATTAGAAGGATTAGAGTTAATTTGGATTAGTTAGAAGCCTTTCCGTTATACCCCTCCTTAATTACCCTTCATAATTAACCATTGAGGGGCAATTTGGACCTTACCAAGTTACTTGGGAGAGGGGGCAAGGGCCGGCCACTATTAGAGATGCTCTTCCCTCTCTCTCTCTCTCTCTCTCTCTCTCTCTCTCTCTCCTCATTTGCATTTTTTTAGATCCAAAGTCTAGATCCCCAATCTCACTTTTCCTCCATCATTTTCCCTCTCAATTCACCTTCATTTTCCCTCTCATTCTCATTCCACCAAGAAGCTTAGAGCTTGGAGAAGCAAGGAGCACAAGGAGGAGGAGGAGTCATAGCAGAGAGATCATGTCTGGATCGTGTCCACTTTGATTTTCATTGGGAATCCATCTCCCAATTGGTAATTTCTGAATTCCTTCTTATTCTAGCTTCAAAATCACACATGAGACCTCTAGGAACCACCACATGGCATAGGACTACCATTAGGAACAAATTCTAGTTGATTTGGTTGAGTATTGTGGTCTCTAGATAGGTTTATTTATTGATTTTTTGGAAAATTACGAGATTGACACATCAATTGTGTGTCATAAGACCAATTGGATCTAATTAGACTTAGATCGGGATTATGGGACTAAGGTACGTGTTCACAAATGGGTACATGTCCACAAATGGGTACGTGTAGGCCGTATCATGGTACTTTAGGATACGGTGTGATACGGAACTTATTTTGGGTGTTTTGTATGAATTCTCTTCAATGCCTATTATAATTAGTTGTAATAGATGTTATTATGAGTATTTGATATGTAGGAATATTTATTGTGGAGAATTGAGAGTTTTGACACTTTCTTTAGGTGTGTATTATAGGTATCATATTGATGCACTATATGTATGTTGAATTGACTAATAATTAGTGTGTATACTAATATAGATCTATTTATAGATATGTGAATCATATATTTGGGCCTTTATATATATATATATATATATATATATATATATATATATATATATATATATATATATATATAGTGGGTATACGTATATATATAGCTTTGAGTGTGTGGCTATATTACCTGTGAAGTGCACTGTGTCAGTAAGGCCTGTATACTGAAATTGCATTAGCATTATAGCAACAACAGTGGTATAGAGTTGGCAGTTGTTACTTCTATTGTGTTCTGTGTGGGGGCATGGTACTACAATATGTAAAGGAGGTAAGGGAGTGTTATCTGATACAAACAATAGAGCATCAGCAACAGGCTAGTGAAGATGGAGGAAATTTGGGCACATACACCGATGAGTGCACTTTGTAGTGAACACAAGGAGTTAGAATTTTAGTTTGAGTATTAGTTATGCGAAGTATCGAATGTGAATTGGTAACTATAGGTGTTGGGATGCTCGAGTACCAGTAGGAGTGAGGGAAGAGCCTGTGTGTATCTTAGTAAGCTAGCTAGTAGTAGGTTTAGTTATGAGTGTAGGACACATTGGAGTGTGTGAGTGCTTAGTACTCATTAGTTAGTAAAGAGTAAGTGTTTGTATCAGTGAATGAGTACCAGTGCAGCAGTTGGGGTGCTTGCACTGCTGGGGTTTAGCCAGGGTGTTGGGTTGGATGTGCAGCAGTTGATCAGGCCAGGTAGGGACTGTTGTTGCAGTCGGTTAAAGTGCAACTCCAGCATGATGTGCAAGCCAAGTATCGGGTTCAGATGACTAGTGTGGGGAGGGAAATTAGTGAAAGCTCAGGTTTAAGGTCTATACTAAAATTAGTACAAGCAGTAGGTTCGTATGGGTTTAATCTTGGGGCTTTCTATGACAGTGGGATTGGTAACACTGGCAGTAGTTGGAGCTTTTGGTCCAGTTGCAGTATATGTTAAAGTCAGTACCAGAGAAGTCAGTGTGTATCAGTGAGATTGGTGTTTCATGAGAGGATGAGTTGATGAGAGTGTATTAGTGCCGAGAGGAAGTTATGAGTGTATTTTGGAATAGTGCTTAAGTGTAATGATCTAATGGGGTAGTTAAGCATTAGTATAAGGAATAGTTAGTATACACTAAAGTAAGTTAGTGTGAGTTAAGGATGATTGTTAGTGTGCCAATTGAGTAGGTAAGTGCCAGGTAGCCTTGGGTTAGAAGGAAACCAATACCAAGGTATTAGATATATATAGAGTAATTACCTCAAGATATTAGGTGATTGATGAAATACTCTAATGGAGGATACTCCTTTAGAGCAGGATACTCCTTACGTACCATTAGAAGATACTCCTTTAGAGCAGGAGGACCTAGTACCAGATGCTGAGGAGGCTTAGACTTATTGTTTAGACTTTTATTGAGACTTTTGGCATGCATATATATTATTATCGACTTGTGATTGTATTGTGATTCCTATTTTCTCTTTTATTCCATATCGTGCTTTCATCCTCCTTTAGTTTTATTTTGTGATTGAGTATAGTTTACCATTATCATATACCATATTGTTCCTATGTTTGGAGTTGATATGACATTGACATGTACCATATATATATATATATATATATATATTGTATGAGATATTTAGATGGTATGGTTGACCCAGACAGTGTTCTACCATCGATGCTGCAACGTAGGCTGGGTGTTGCTCACTACTCATGCCCTTATTCTGGGTGCGGGTCGTAACATAAGGTAATAGCTAGGTAATGAGGTAATACTAAGGTATTGGCCAGGTATTAAGTGTTAGACTAATTTATTGTATATATTAGTATATCTATATAGTATATATGATATTATTATATCATAGTCAACTAGTATGACTTTAAAACCTAGTATTACCAAGGTATTGACGCATAGTTGAGATATTGGTGATACCGCTAAGGTATTAGTCTAAAAACTTAGATATTAGCAAGGTATTGACTAGTATGGACTAGAAACCTAGTATTAGGAAGGTATTATCTTATAGTTGAGGTATTGGTGATACGACTAAGTTATTAGTCTAGAAACTTGGATATTAGCAAGGTATTGACTAGTATAGACTAGAAACTAGTATTAGGAAGGTATTGTCACTACCCCATTTCCTGAGCCGGGTATTTTTTTATTTTAATTTGGTTAATTGTGTATTATTTATATTTAATTATATTTATATTTAATTAGTGGTTGTATTATTTTTTTATTGATTGTTTTAGGATTTTGGCTAGCCTGGACCCATGTCAGACCCTAGTGGACCCATGACCGACCCAACCCACACCCTTGTGAGACCTATTTTTGGGTTTAGAATATTTATTATATTTTTAGTGGGTTAGTTGGAGAGATTGGGAGTTAGTTTGAGTGCTTTTGGAACCCGAAACCCAAACCCAAGTGAGAGGAGGGCATTTTGGGCATTTGGAGACTTGTAAACCCTTTATGTGTGTGAGACCCGACCCCTATCCCCCCATTCCCAGCCGAACACAGCAGGAGCCTCCCCCCTCTTCTTCACTTCTTCTTCTTCTTCTTCTTCTTCTTCTTCTTCTTCTTCTCCACTATTTCTTCTTTCTTTCTTCTTCCCACATCCAAGTAAATGCTCCATTTCTTCTCTTTCTTCTTATATTCTCCATGGATGTTAACCCTAACCCTATATTTTCCCTAACCTAGGTGGGTAGAGCTTAGATTTGGTGTTGGAGCTTGGATTGGAAGCTTGGAAGCTTGGTTTGGTGGATTTGGAGCTTTTTGGAGACTTTGGCTTGGGATTCCAACTCCCAAGAGATAAACTCTGATTTTTTTTCCCCTTGTAATTACTCTTATATAGTGTAATTAGTGGTTTAGAACCTTCCTAGACCCTAAGGCTACCCGTGGAACAAGTTTGGTTGTGTTTGGAGACTTTGACACCAGGTTTTGTGTCAATTTTGGGTGGAATCCGAAATTGGCCCAATTTTGGGTGATGCCCTAGGTTAGACGGACCTAGGTAGACGTTGTCGGGTGTCTTGAGGGTTAGTGTGTGTCTCCGTTCGGACACGTGAAGTCGTGTCGCAGAGAAACGGGCGTTTCGGGCATTTTCGGGGTTTTCGTCGTCGCCGGTTCTAAGTGCGTATGCATTTTTGCCACGGGTCTAAAATCGACGGGGTAGTATTTTTTTTAGGATCTAGACATCGTTTAGAGCCCGTGGGTAAATTTTGGGCCGATTCCGAGTTGGTTTGGTGTGCGTTTCAGGAGGTTTTGCGAACCGCACACCGCGTGTTCGTCGAAATGACCGAACGGCCATTTCGACTTGGTTTCTTAGTTTCGGGCTTGTGCGCGCGTTAGGTTAGCTTCGAGGAGTGTGTGCTAGAATTCTTGGATTATATTTTATATATATTTATGTGTTTGTGCGTGTAGGGGTCGTTGGACGCGTGTTGGTGGAGTGTTGTGTGCGTTGTTGTGTGTTGGGTGTGTTGTGTTTATATAGGTATATATATGTGTATATATAGATATCTAGATTGATAGATATATAGATAGATAGATAGAGAGATAGCTAGATAAATAGATAGATAGATATTAGATAGTTAGATAGATAGATTGATAGATAACTAGATATTAGATAGATAGATAGATTGATAGATAACTAGATATTAGATAGATAGATAGATAGATAGATAGATAGATAGATAGATAGATTAGATAGATAGATAGATAGATAGGTAGATAGATATATCTATAGATACATAGGTAGATACATGAATAGATAGATATCTAGGTAGATAGCTATCTAGATAGATAGATACATAGATAAATAGTTAGATAGATAGTTAGATAGATAGATACTAGATAGTTAGGTAGATAGTTAAATATATAGATAGATAGATAGATAGATATCTAGGTATATAAATAGATATACATAGATAGATAGATAAGATATAGATTGATAGATAGATAGGTATATAGCTAGATAGATGCATATATATATATATATATATATATATATATATATATATATATATATATATATATATGTATGTATGTGTGTGTGTGTGTGTGTGTGTGTGTGTGAGTTTGGGTATATATATATAGGTATATGTGTGTATGTGTGAATAGATATATATAGATACGTAGGTATGTATATATATATATGTTAGGTATATATATTCTAGCATAGATAATTAGCTAGGTATATATCTATAAGCATAGTTAGTTAGTTGGAAGGGTAGTTAGTGAGGGTTTAGAGAGGTATCTCAATACCTTGAGATATCAAGGTATCTCAATACCTTGAGATATCCAAGGTATTGAGTTTCGAGCGGGGTTTTTGAGCAATTATCTAGGTTTGAATTTAGAGATAGGTTTTTATGTATATGTGTATATATTTATGCGTGCTAGCATATGTTTTAGCGGGTATAGGCGGGAAGTATAGCGTAGGGTGAGGTATCGGATACAGAGGGTATTCCGGTATCTCAAGGAGGCGAGTTTGAGGGTTTATTAGCTTAATGACCTAGTTTTGACCTAGAATTTTAGGGGCAGCCTAGTTTGACCTAGAGTTGACCTTAGTTGACTCGGTTAACCGCCAAAGTCAACGTTTGACCTAGTTTTGACCCAGGGTTGACGTTTTGGACCCAGAGTTGACTTTTTGACCCAAATTTTACCGGTTTGATCCGTCTGACCTAGAACGACCCTAGTAGTCTATTTTTAGTTATTTTATATATGTTTAACTCATTAGAAACCTATTTAACCTTGCTTTTCGCAATAGGTCCTTGTGACACCAGTTCGGATCGCTAGTTGCTCAGGACGTCAGGCCAGTACATTCTCTGATAGTTTTTATTATCTGATGATTATTATGATTCAGCTTCTAGTATAGTATCATCTAATTTTTCTGGCACAACACGGGATACGGACTGGTATTTCTGGATTCATTTACTTGCGACACGTATTTTTCATGTTTCTGGCCTCTATTCTGGAATCACTACTGGCATCACCTACAGGCATCACTACAGGCATCACTCATGTTTCAGGCTGGACTCATCTTGATTTACATGTCGGATCTTGGATTCACTTGTATTAGTCGGGACGGGGAAATACTCGAGTAGACATGTAAATATTCCTATCTGGAATCATCAGGAATCATTTCCTCTGGTCTAATCTGGAATAATAGCAGCCGCGCACCCAGTGCGCGGTGAACCGTACTTATCCATAGCCGTTTATATGTCAAAACAAGTAATTCAAAGACATCGAGTTCATTCTTTATAGTCTGGACTCTCTTGCATTTCTTGCTGGTCTCACTTATATGTTTTTGGACTTGACTCTTTTCATGTATTTTATGCTGGACTCACTACACGTTCATGTGCACAGACTTACTCTTAGTTTAGATTTCTTGCATCTTACAGTTATTACTATCTTGCTTCTGATATCCATGCATCTTTATCTTTATGCACCAGTGATATATATATTTCCTTGTTCATACTTTATTTCATTCTTCTTGCTACTTGCTACAACTGTTTTATAGTTTTTATCATTTAATTGGAACTGTTGTTAGAGATGTACTTGCTCCAGTCCTGACTGGACATATTTTTTCCAGAGTATCCGTAGGATTGGTGTCCGACGTTTTAGGGACCTGAGCCTGTCGATGGTGCAGACAGGGACCCTTTAGTTTAGGGGTGATTTCCGGGTTGGTAGCCGGGATCACTAAGACCTTGTTATTGTTTTTATTAGCCTTTGGTACCGGATTTGTCTCCAATTTTTTATTGAGACCTTGTATTGTATATGATTTTGGATGTTGTATTATTATTATTGATGTTGTGGTTGTTGTAGTAGTTGTTGTTGGTTAGACTTTGTAGTTGTTAGATTTTTGTGTTATCTTATCGTGCTTAGATTCGTGATTGAGTACTTGTGATTATCATTATGATATTGCTCCTCCATTTGGAGTTGAGATCATGACTGGTTTATATATTGATTGCGTGAGATTGTTATCTAGATAGTTGACCTAGACAGCGTTCTACTGTCGATGCTTCGGCGTAGGGTGGACGTACCCACGACTCATGCCCAATTTTTCGGTTATGGATCGTGACAGGTATTATCTCATAGTTGAGGTATTGGTGATACGGCTAAGGTACTAGTCTATAAACTTGGTTATTAGCAAGGTATTGACTAGTCTGGACTAGAAACCTAGTATTAGGAAGGTATTGTCTCATAGTTGAGGTATTGGTGATACAGCTAAGGTATTACTCTTGAAACTTGGATATTAGCAAGGTATTGACTAGTATGGACTAGAAACCTAGTTTAGCTAAGGTATTGACCCTAGTTCTAAGGTATTGACTAATAGTTAAGGTATTAGAGATACGGACTAAGATATTAGGTAAATGTGTGATACGAGTTAAGATACCGTGATACTGGGTAAGTTAAATAGTTGTAGGCCAAGTTATTGCTAAAAATTATAGGTAAATGTATATATTAGGGTCATATATATGCTAGTAACTTATTAGTATAGTCTAGAACCTAGTATTGGCCTAGTATTAACTAGTATTGACTAGTTTGACCTAGTTAGCACCTAAAAATTAAATAGTGACTTATTAAGACCAAATATTACTTTATAAATCTTGTAAATAGTTAAAATCAACCTAGAAATTAGGAAATGATATAGTTTGACTGTGTTGACCTAGATTTGACCTAGTTTGACTATTGTGACATAGTTTTGACCTAGAAATCTAGTTTAGAGTTAATTAAATATATTGTTGACTTTAAAACACTATTTAAACTTGATATATCATATATAGGTCAGTGTGACACCAGTTAGGACACAGTTTCACATTCATTGCTCTGGACCACTAGCGAGTACATTCTCTGACTATTTTTTGTTAGTTTGATGATTACTATGATATCAGTTTTGTAGTGTTGTACTTGATTCCTGACACGATGATACACGGATTAATATATTTTGGATTCCGTCATGAGATATTATTTCTTTAAGGACCTTGTACATGTCCTATTATTCTTGTACATGTATAGACACCGATTCAGGAGCAGGTTGGCCCCCTGCTCTATGAATCCAGTGTCGTAACGTGCCATGGTTGGATCCACTATACTAGTCGAGGGACGGGGGAAGTATTAGCTAGTTATGTAATCATACCCCACCTACTTGTGCATAGCTCACCCTCACCACACTCAGGATGTAGCCTAATCTTATAAACTTGTGCATAGCTCCCCATATATAATTGGCATAATCCCCTTACTTTTACTTGTGCATAGTCAATCATACGTGATTGACCTGATCCCTTACTCGTACTTATGCATAGTCAATCATATATGGTAGATCCTAATCTTGTCCCAAGCTGATCACATAAAAAACTAATATTTCAAACACTTAGATAGTTTACTTTATTTTCTATTCCAGCTTGTACTTGATGAGACTGATATTCACCTACTTACTCATTACTCGTTATTTCACTGTGATTGAAGTTTCTTATGCTTCCTTACGTTACCAGTATTATATTTTTATTATGTATATTCATTACTTACTGTTTTATAGTCTTTATTAATTTAATTGGAATTTTGTAAGTTTATGTGCTTTGCTCCAATCCTGACAGGATAATATTTTTCAGTATTGATTTGGAGAGCTGGTGTCCAAATTACCATGGACTAAGAGAGTTTCAGGAGAGTTTGTCCCCATAGAGGAGACACAGCTGGTAGTGACTTAGCTAGTTTAGTATTTTTATATTGGACTAGATTTGTTTCCATCTTTGAGACATTGATATATTATTTTAGAGACTTATAGTATTGTTGAGTATGGCTAGACTCTTAGATTTATTGATGAAGAATTGAGATGTATATTTCTAGACTTATCTTGGATTCTTTTACATCATATTCATGCGTTGTTTCTCCCTTATAGATTCTTGTGATTGAGTATTCATATTGATATTGAGATGACATAATATATTGTATATCATTATTGTTAGATAGTATAGTAGACCTAGACAGCGTTCTACTATCGATGCTGCAGCATAGGCTGATCGTACCCACGTACTTGTTCCCCTATACCGGGTGTGGGTCGTGACACATTTTTGTAGTAGCCCATGTAGGTTAGGCTTCACAAATTAGTACAATATTGTGGTAGTGCAATGACTTAGTTGTACTACTGGATAGGATAGAATATAGGACATAGGTTAATAGGATGAGAGAATACTCAATCATAAATTAGGATTCTTAAAAGATTCCTGGGATGACCCTTGAGAATCTTACTATAAACTCAATTTTGAAATTTCTTTCCACTTTTTCTGTATATGTTCATTGTTGATTTTGATTCTTGATGTTCGTTGTTGACTTTAATTCTTTATAGGACCAATTGACAGACACAACAAGTGTCAATCTTGGAATTTTTCTAAAATTCACACAAAAAGTACCATAACTTTCTCAATATGCCTCCTATGAACTCAATTCCAAATCCTATGGGTAGCCTATGAATATGGGTTGATTTTCCATGGTTAAATCTCAGATTTAGAACCTAAATTAAGGAGAAAAACTGAATTATACCTATTGGGAGATGGATTCCCAATGCAACCTCCAAATGTGATAAAATTGGCCTCCAACTTGTAGATCATTGCTCCTCTTTCTAGATCCTTACTTCCTCATTCTAGATCCTTGTTCCACTAGCCTCCAATGGTGATTTAGGAAGGAATTGGGATAAAATTTGGTAGGAAAATAATGTGGGAATGAGGCAATTTGGTTGAGAAAAATTCCAGATTTAGATTTGAAATAAAAAGATGAGAGAGAAACTTTCCCTCCCTCTTAAAGTAGGCCAGCCACATGACCCCCTCCCCAAGCTATTATGTAATATCCATTATATCCCTTGGGGCCTCTCATAAAGAAATAATTAAGGAGGGAAGGTTCTAGTCTAATGGTTTAATTAAATTAATCATCATCCTAATCAATGGGCTTCTAATTTGGCTCAATTCTAACAATTAATACATGTTGGTCCATGAGTCTAAGCTAAACTAGTTAGGTTCACTAACATAAGTCCAAATTACTAAACTAATATCTAATAATAATAAAATAATACAATAAATAATTATTTAATATGCATAATATTTAATTAATTATAAAATGACTAAAATATCCTTTCCTAGAAAATATGGTAGTGACAAGTCTACCCTCCTTAAAATAATTTTGTCCTCAAAATTCAAAGACGAAAACTACCCCCAAAAAATAACAGAACAAAAGAACAGAACAGAACTAGGAAAGAACATATCAGAACATACCTCAAGGCACAAACAAATATGGATAACGCTCTCGCATTTTATCCTCCCTCTCCCAGGTAGACTCCTCTAGAGAATAATGCCTCCATGCGACGCGTACCAATGGAATAGTCTGATTCCTTAGCACCTTCTCTCTCCGATCCAGAATCTCAAATGGCTGCTCTGGATAGCAAAGAGTAGGGCTTACCTTTATCTCCGAGTGATCCAACACATGACTAGGATCTGCCACGTATCGTCTTAATTATGATACGTGAAACACATTATGCACTCCCTCTAGTGCAGGTGGTAAGTCAAGTCTATAAGCAACTGCACCGACCCTCTCTAGAATAGTGAAAGGTCCGATGAATCACGGACTAAGCTTTCCGCCTCCACCAAAGCGAATCGTGCCTCGTGTCGGAGAAATCCTCAGAAATACCAAACCATCCACCTAGAATAAAATATCACCTAAGGACTTAACTATAATAAACAACCAATAACAAGCACAAAACAAAAATCTAAAACTATACCTCAAACTCCAAAGGTCTCCGGTGGCTAACGGCCCAATGCCGCTGTCTGTCCTGCGCCACTCGAAGTCTATCTCTGATCAACTGAACCTTCTTCTCTGCATCCACAACCATCTCTGGCCCAAGCAAAACTCTCTCTCCAACATCGTCCCATGACAAGGGAGTACGACATCTCCGACCGTACAGAGCTTCAAAAGGTGACATCTTTATACTAGCCTGGTAGCTGTTGTTGTAAGCAAACTCTACCAAATGGAGATGATCCTCCCAAGAACCCCCAAAATCTAGTACACAAGTGTGCAGCATATCCTCTAGAGTCTGAATAGTCCTCTCTGACTGTCCATCTATCTGGGGATGATATGCAGTACTAAACTTGAGTTGGGTGCCCAAACTCGCCTACAAACTCCTCTAGAAATAAGAAGTGAAACGACTATCCCGATCTGAGACTATGCTAACGGAAACTCCATGTATCCTGACGATCTGTCTCACATACATCTCTGCCAGCTTCTCCGTAGACAGACCCACCTTAAAAGGCAAAAAGTGCGCTGACTTGGTCAACCTGTCAACGATGACCCAAATCACATCTTTTCCTCTTAGAGATCGTGGAAGTCCGGACACAAAATCTATAGTAATGTGCTCCCACTTCCACTCTGGAATGGGTAATGGCTGAAGTAAACCTTCTGGCCTCTGTCTCTCGGCTTTGACCTGCTGGCACACTAAGCATCTAGATACAAACTGTGTCACTTTCCTCTTCATGCCATACCACTACACACTCTCTCACATATCCTGATACATCTTGTTGGCACCTGGATGTTTGGAATACTGAGAGCGATGCGCTTCCTACAACACCTTCTCATGCAGCTCCCCACTAGGCACACATAATCTAAATTCATGCCGCAAAGAACCATCCTCAACAATGGTGAAATTATCCTCCAATCCTGCTCTCACCTGAGCTCTGATGCTCCTCAGAGATACATCCTCATACTGGGCTGCTTTGATCATGTCCATCAACTCTGAATGTATCTGCAATCCCCACATCTGCATAGCCAAACCAGGAACTATCACCTCAATGCCCAAGCTCTTCAAGTCCTCCAATAAATATTAATCTTGTGTCAAAAATATAGCTACCGGATACCTGCTCAAAGCATCGGCAACTACATTAGCTTTTCCAGGATGATACTGCAGAGAGATGTCAAAATTCTTCATCAGTTCCAACCACCAACCCTGCCTCACGTTCAACCTCTTCTGCGTAAAAACGTACTTCAAGTTCTTGTGGTCTGTGAAGATCTCCACATGCTCTCCGTACAAATAGTATTTCCACAACGTCAGGACAAAGATGACTGCTTCCAACTCCAAATCATAGGTAGGATAGTTCTTCTCATGAGGACGCAATTGCCTGGATGGATAGACAATCACTTTTCTATTCTGCTAAAGAACACAACCCAAACCTTTCCCCGATGCATCACTATAAATAGGGAAACCTCCAGACCCTAATGGCAACGTCAAAATAGGAGCAGACGTCAACCTCTTCTTCAATTCCTCAAAAGCAACCTGACAATCCTCCGTCCAAACAAACTCTATATCCTTTCTAGTAATTCTGGTCATCGGCTCGGCAATTGTAAACCCCCTCACCCAAAATAGGTATTTTGTGTATATTTTATATTATTATATTTATTATAGATTATTTTAAATATTAAGTTTCTTTAGAGTATTCCCTTAGTTAATTAAAAAATAAATTTTTTAGTATATTTACTTATATAAATATTTATTTAGAATTATTTTTAGGCTATTTTAGATTTTTGGAGATTTTTCTAGAATTTTTAGGTAATTAAAACATAGGGAACGTAAATTTTTATGACTTCCATGATTTACTATGAGACCATACTTGCATATTATTCCTCCCAAATATTTATTTTAGGTTAAAATATTTAATTATATTTTTTGTAATTTATTTAGAATTTTAAGAAATTTATTTAGATTTTTAAAATTATTTAGGATTTATTTGGATATATATAGTCTTAATATTAGATAGATGCTAATTTAGTGTTAATAGATATTAATAAGATTATATATAAATTATTTGTATTATCTTTAATTCTATTTAAGATTATAATTATTAAGATAAACTCAAACTCTATTTTAAATTAATTCAAATTCTGAGCCTACTAGGAAAGCAACTTCATGCATATCCTATCCTTATTTAAACTGATCCTAATCATATCCAAATTAGCAAATCCTAGTCGTATTCAATTAAGTAGTCTCCACAATTATAAATACCTATTAGACTTATGAAATAAACTATCTTTCATAATTTTCTTCCCCAAACTCCTCTCTTTTTCGTCCAAAAATAGTCGTAATTCGTCATATTTTCTAGTAGTTATGACGACTTAAAAAGACGATATCTCCTAGCTCCGGACTCCAAACGCGCTCCAGTTTTTTTTGTTAGAACTATATCAAGGTTAGTTTTCTGAATATATAAATTATTTTAATAATTTATGAACCTATTTTTCTAGAAAATTCTAAAAGTGACAGTTGTCTGAAAGCAAACGTGTTTTCGTATTTTCAAGATTTTGGGAGATCACGAATTCGGAATTATAAACCGTTTGAAGTTTTAGAAAGTTGACATGATAAAATTACATAAAATAATATTTTCAGAATTTAACATCTAAGTTTAATTTACTGTAAAATTTGTGCAACGTAGAGGTAAATAGAAAATTACCAAAAATTATTATCTGTGCGCCATTGTGGACATAACTTTTTTCCGACTTATGATTTTATGAAATCATGTAGCAATGAAATCTATAGAATTCTATACACAAATCAAGGATTTGAGTTATTTGACTTTTGGTCAACTGATTGCCTCAATTTGTGTGCCATGAATCACAAATCCGTAAAGTTGACTTTCTTTGGACAAAAATTAGGGTTTAACAATAAAATCAGATTAAAATAGTATTTTAGGTTTTTTTATTCATAATTAAAATAGATTAAAATGGAGGAAGCTATTCATCCACTTTTGTAACCTAACTTGTTTAATTTATGTGACGGGTAGATCGGACGACGCCTTGAGTTGCGACTTCATCCCTTTTCAGACCAGGCAAGATACCTTGCCAAATTGCTTATAGTACTTTTGCATGCTTATTATATTTTTATATATTCATTATATATGTATTTTCTTTCAGTCATAATTATATACTATATATATGTTGACACACACTTGACACATAGTATCATGGGAAGGAGGACAATCAGTAGGCGTATGGGCTATAACCACTCTGGTAAACCATAGTAACTAGCAAGCATTACGGTAGTTGTGTCATGATGGTCGCTACCCTCATGGTATGTCAATTTTTTGTGTCGCGCTGGTCGCTACCCTCGCGGTATATCAATTTCTGATGTTCCTGACGTGTGTGTGAGTTGTGAGATTAGATAGAGTAGCCTACCCATGCTCAAAAAGTTATCCTCATTATGTATTCATATAGATTGTCTTGTACAGCGTACTTATATATTTTCTGTCTATTATGCATGTTTTACTCTATTCAATTGGCATGCTTCTATGTATCTTGTTACGTCCCTCTGAGGACCTGGTCCCTTTCCAGGTGTAGACGATCTTGACTATTCCCAGGAGCACGGATCAGGACTTGCTACTTATCTCTCTTTTAAGGAGGTCTTCTCTTCGAGTCTCATTGTTCATTAGATGTACTCATTTTATTTCTCTTATATTCTAGCTTGGTAGTGGATTTATTTCCACCCAACTACTTGTTCTTATCAAGCACTTTATAGTTGATTCAGTTATATAGTTTATTGGTTATTTGATTCCGTGTATGAGATCTAGTTATGTCCTGTGACTTGTGATAATATATATACCACATGTAAGTTAACATTCATATTACAGCGTACGTGTGTATTATGGTATCCATATATTGGAGTTGCCATATACATACGGCTGGCATGCTTACGTATTCCTAGTCCTACGTATTTTGGGACTGGGGCGTGACATATTTTTGTGGTGGCCCATCCAGGTCGAGAGCTTATTGTCTCAGTTACGTTACTGTACCGAGCAAGCCTGCGCATAGGATTAATGTATACGATCTCATCAACTTATTGTCACGCCCCAGTCCCAAAATACGTAGGACTAGAAATACGTAACACACCCAGCCATATGTATACGAACTCCAATATATGGAAATCATATACACACGTACGCTGTAAATGAATATGCAATCCACCAGTGATAATATACTGTCACAAAAGTCACACACAATCTATATCTTATCCACATCACAAATAATAAGTAGGAACAACGAGCTGAATGACAACTGAATATCCAAGATAACTATCAAGTCTGATAGTCGGGTGGAAATAAATCCATTACAAAACGACTATACTGAAGTAGTAACAAAATCTCAAAATAGTGGAAACAAGTCATAGCTACTCTGAGGGTAAGACCTCCTCAGTCTGGTATATAGAGTCAGGTCCAGGTCCGTACTCCTGTGGGTACTCCTACTCGTCCATATCTAGAAAGGGACCAGGTCCTCAGAGGGACGTAACTAGATACATAATAATATGCCAATAAGTACTGAAATATAAACATCCAATGGGTCGCCTAACCGTCTAAGTGAATGCAATTTGAGAACAACTTTCCAACATGTGGACTATCTGGCCATAAATGGGATTGACATAATTCTCTCGGAGAATCAGGGGCCTACAAGCGTACCGTCTTTTGAACGGCAAAGGCCGCCTGCGATATATAGGATCACAACCACCCGTTTCTCTAGCGAAAAATCCGAGCAAACTAGGGAAAGTGTAAAGGAGCCCAAACGTCTTACTTGTTGTTCTCCCCACCCCGTGCTCTAAGCATGCCATATCCATGACACGATAAAACCTCTAAATAACTGCCAGGTTTACTAGCATACAAAGTTTTTATTAGCAGTCATCCCTAATGCAGGGCTAATACGTACAGGATGCCAGACCTGTCATGCAGTCCGTGATCTATATGAGACTCACAACTCGTGTAACAACTGTGTCACAGCCAATGAATCTAATGATGCTCCGTAATCCTGGGGTAATCTCATAAAATAGGTCCAAAAATCTACATAAATGAAAATCTTATATAAGCAGAAATTAATATGCATGTATCAACTAGAATGTAAATAACAGTACAATGGCAAGGTATACTTGCCAAGCAAAAGTCCTGAAGAGTGCAATTTCCAATACAGTGTTAAGTTCAAGTAGTGAGGTTTAGGGTTTT
Organism: Iris macrosiphon; assembly: GCA_036927795.1. Lineage (NCBI taxonomy): Eukaryota > Viridiplantae > Streptophyta > Magnoliopsida > Asparagales > Iridaceae > Iris > Iris macrosiphon. The sequence goes on along the minus strand of JAYESA010000019.1, from coordinate 83,284,637 downwards.
GGGGTGTATTGCATGGATATATATAGAGAATAAGAGGCGGTGGAGAAACTTAGTATTTAAGAAACTACTGCTGCTACTGTTTTCTTTTTATTGGTTTAGATTTTAGCTGAGGGTTGTTTAGTAATAATAGGATTTACAGGCGGTGGAATAAGGTGGTGGGTTTGTTTTACGCGTGGTATAGGAATTTAAGTAGTGGGATTCTATTTTACGCGCGGATCAAAATTTAGGCGGTATTGAGTTTTACGCGCAGAGTTGTTTTACGCGTGGGGTTTAAACCTTACACGCGAATGAAAGAAAATGAAATGGTAGAATTACTTTACGCGCGGAGTTGAAAAGTTGGTTTGCTACTGCTGCTGTTGTTGTCTTACTTTACGCGGGTTTGGGTGCAAGCGGGTAATGGGTTTGGGTTTCGGTTTGAGATCCAATAGGATATTCTGTTTTCTCTATTTAGCTCATAATTACTATAAATAATAAATTACATAATTAATAATAATAATATAGAAATACGATTTTCAGAATTATGGTTCTTACATTCTACCCAACTTATAAAAAATTTGTCCTCGAAATTAAAACTAAGCCATGGTAGAAAGTCAAGATTTGTAAGAGATATAATTTTAACAAAATAAATTTATACCTTGGTCAATGAATAGGTTCAGAAAACGTTGGCATATGACATCCTCGTGCTCCCAAGTAGATTCTTCTGGCGCGCCATGCTTCCATGCCACGCGGACTAAGGGAATAGACTGGTTCCTCAATACTTTCTCTCAATAATCGAGGATTTTTACGGGTTGCTCTTGATATGACAAGCTTGGCCCAATAGTGATGTCCGAATGATCGAGAACATGACTTTTGTCTGCCACATATCTCCTGAGTTGTGACACATAGAATACATCATGTACTCCCTCAAGTAAGGTGGTAGTGCAAGTCGATATGCCACTTCTCCCACTCTTTCTAGCACGTCAAAAGGTCCAATATACCTTGGACTCAACTTGCCTCGCCCTCCAAATCGAATAGTGCCTCTAGTAGGTGATATCCTCAAGAAGACATGATCGCCCTCTTTAAACTCCAAGGGACGACGATGAAGGTCTGCCCATTGTTTCTGCCTATCTTGCGCTGCCCGCAAGTGTCTTTGTATCTTCTTAACTGTCTCTTCGGTATTGACCACTAACTCTGGTCCCAGAATCTGACGTTCTCCCACGTCGCTCCAATATACATGAGACCTACACTTTTTTCCATACAATACTTCAAATGGAGCCATCTGGATGCTCGCCTGATAGCTATTGTTGTAAAAAAATTCCATAAGGTGTAGGTGGTCCTCCCATGATCCTCCAAAGTCCAACATACAAGCCCTCAACATATCCTCTAATGTCTGAATAGTATGCTCTGACTGTCCATCTGTCTGTGGGTGATAAGATGTACTGAACTTTAGACGAGTTCCAAGACTTTCTTGCATGCTCCTCCAAAAATACGATATAAAGCGCGAATCCCTATCTGATACAATGCTGACGGGTACGCCGTGCAACCTCATGATCTGCCTCATATATAAGTTAGCCAAAGCTTCTGTAGATTGGCCAACTCTAAAAGGCAAGAAATGGGCTGACTTGGTGAGTCGGTCCACTATTACCTATACTGCATCTCTACCACTTGGACTGCTAGGAAAACCTGTGACAAAGTCCATAGTGATGTGTTCCCACTTCCATTCTGGAATCGGAAGTGGTTGCAATAATCCTGCTGTTCTCTAGTGCTCCGCCTTTACTTGTTGATATATTAAACATTTAGCTACAAAACGAGCTATCTCTTTTTTCATTCCATGCCACCAAAAATGATGTCTTAAGTCACGATACATTTTGGTGCCCCCAGGATGAATAGAATATATCGAACTATGAGCTTCTGTCATCAGCTCTTGTCGAATTTCTCTATTTGGAATATAAAGACGATCACCACATCGTAATATCCCATCATCATGGATGCGCAGTCCTGTCTGCTCTCCGGCCTCTGTTCTTCCCTTTAATCTTCTGAATCTAGCGTCTGTAGGTAATGCTGCCTTGATTCTCTCTACTAGTGATGATTGTATTTGCAAGTTGGCTAGTGTCCCATCTGGTCCGGGTAATCTATTCTACTATATAATGCCAAAACTAGGCTTCACCGTGAAAGTTTTTTCATTCCAAAAATACCCTTTATTACATTTCAATATGTATTAACGTTGATAAGAATATCTAAGTAATTAAAAACATATTAAATATATGTATGCATGCATGAGACAACTTGGGGAATGATAGTTAATAAAACAAAGATATGCATGCATGCAAAGTAGGTAGTTTGGAGAATAAAACAAAAGTTAATAAAGCATGCATGCAAAGTAGGCACATGAGCCCAAGAGATAAAGAAATATTTCCTATTCCCGTCATTTAATTTCTTCCAACTTTCATGCTCTTGCCTATTATATTTTCACCTATAATAAAATTAAGAAATTGTCGTTTGCTCTTTTAATAAACTATTTTTTTTTCAAGTAATATGAAATACGTGCAACGCACGTGCCTATATACTAGTATTACTTTAATGCCAAGACCTTGCAAATCCTTCAATAATTCATTCTGTGTTGTTAGGAAATAAGCTGCTGGCTTCCGGCTTAACGCATCTGCTACCACATTAGCCTTGCCTGGGTGATAATGTAGCTCTATCTCGAAATCTTTCATCAACTCTAGCCATCGACGTTGCCTCATATTTAACTCTTTCTGTGTGAAGACATACTTGAGGCTTTTGTGGTCTGTATATATTTCCACTCATTCCCCATATAAGTAGTGTCTCTATAACTTTAGAGCAAATACAACGGCTGCAAGTTCCAAGTCATGAGTTGGATAATTCTTCTCATATACTCGTAACTATCTAGATGCATATGCAATCACCTTGCCATGCTGCATCAATACGCATCCCAAACCTTTTCCTGATGCGTCACTGTATATCACATAGCTTCCTGATCCTGATGGAATAGTTAATACTGGTGCTGTAGTCAGTCGCTTCTTTAATTCCTCGAAAGCGGCTTGACACTCGTTGGTCCATATGAACTCTTGATCTTTGCAAGTCAACCGAGTCATAGGTGTTGCTATCTTTGAGAAGTTTTCCACGAAACATTGGTAATATCCCGCAAGTCCCAAGAAACTTCTTACCTCTGCTGCTGATTTAGGAACAGGCCATGTCTCGACTGCCGAGATCCTTTCTGGATCAACAAAAATTCCATCTCCGGTAATAACATGCCCAAGAAATAAAACTTTGTCCAAGAAGAACTCACATTTACTGAGTTTTGCATATAACTGTTCTTTTCTCAAAGTTTCGAGAATAATCCGCAGGTGCTTTTTGTGCTCCTCGTGGTGTCACGACCCGCACCCTGATATTCGGGCACGAGTACGTGGTTACGTCCAGCCTACGCCGCAGAATCGGCGGTAGAACGCTGTCTGGGTCATTTCTAACTATCTAACATCTCAACAATATAATATGGTACCTGTCAATCATCTCAACTCCAAACGGAGGAGCAATATGGTATCTCACAAATATATCAATCTCAATCACAAAACAAACTAAGGAGCAAATAATGCACAAATGGAAAATAGCGAAGGAAAGAAGATACAATCCACAATGAAATAATATTACATCTGTGAATCCACAAAAATAATAGTCTAAAACAACATCTAAACAAAACTAGACCTCCTCGGTCACTGGTACTATGTCCTCTGGCTCTAGGGGAGTGTCCTCTAAAGTCTCACCCTTCTGAGGTCCGTAATGTGTGGAACACAGCTCCTCTAGCCAATCATCTGGAAAAAATATATCCAGTCAGGATTGGAGCGAAGCACATACCTCTGAAAGCAGTTCCAATAACATAATCGAGCATATATAACAAGCAATAGAAAAATGATACAAGATGCACAAGTAGAAGGAATAAACTGTACAAGTGAACAGGCAATAGGCACAATAAGCTGGAAGTAAAATACAAGAATAACTGCAAGTAGAGAACAAGAAATACTAACTATGTGTTTTAGAGTGAGAGTTCGTTATGTGATCGGTTTAGGTTGCACATGAGGTATATAGGTAACTCCATTATACGTGAGGTGTATAATCGACATGCACATGAGATCAAGAGGGCTTTGATCACATAACCAACTCCTACTCCCCCTCCCCAACCAACACTCATGGATCCAATCACGACACGTTACGTACATGATCACGATAGTCACACTAGCACACGAAATAGTGGATGCACAAGAAGCACATGAAAGTCAATACCCAATGCACACGATGAAATACATGTCATTGGGTACCCGTTGCATACGATAGGGGATAACACCTCCTGACGGGATCCATAAAGCACCAGTCCGTGAAATCACTGTGTCGGGAATCAATGTATACTAATCCAGAACATGCATATATACAACATTATGAATTGAAAACAATCAGAGAAATGTACTCGCCTGAAGTCCTGAGCAAAGTGTGTCTCTCGATGCCCAAGCCGGTGTCTCACAACCTATATATGGTATGTTGTATCAATACAAGGTTCAATGATGAAAATAATTGAAGTTGAAGAAGTTCTAGGTCAATACGCCATTTCTAAGTCAAACCAATGTATTTCTAGGTTGCAAGAGTATAATGCTAGTCACTAAGTCAATACACTATGAAGCTATGCTATACTAGCTAAGCTAACACACCACGGTGAAATCAAGAAGCCGTATCCTAAGATACGCAGATTTTCTAATATGAAAATAGGTTTATATATATATATACATAAGTCATATATAATAATAATAATATCTCAAAACAATTTAAATGGGATACCTTGGCCTTGCACCATGCGTATCGCACTCAACTCGATACCCAATCTCAATACCTTGGGTATCGGCCCGATACCTTGGGAATACCCTGATATCTCAAGGTAACTTAACACTAACTCATAACTAGTACAATATATACATACACCTGTAGCTTAACTAACTAATAATAACTTAACTATACTCAAGCACTAACTAAAACAACTAATCCAATGACAGAAATCCAACCAATGAAACCAAACACTAAACTGGAAACATGACTACCCACTCATACAACCTGGATCACTTAACTACTCAGTTATCTATATACTACTAACCATATCTAACTTATCAATAATACACATAACTATACTTAGATCCTATTGAACTAACAACTAATCAATCTACTAACACAAATTCTGAAATACTGAACTGATACTATAAAGAACATTGACTAATACCAAGCTTGATACTGTGCAGTGTGAACTGCACAGTAGATTGATTACCACACTGCTGAATGCCTGCTTGCTCTTCAATGTAATTGCTGCCTTCAGGTAAATCCTCAGTTGCTGTGTTCAGTCAGTCTCCTTGCTGTGTACATCTGCAGGTAGTTGTGTATCAGTTCTTCAGTGATTTGAATACTGCACTGATCCTTCAGTGAACTGAGCCTTCATCTCAGGTGAGCATCTGAACTGAACCTTCAGATATGTCCTCACTGTGCATCTGCACAGTGAGTCTTCAAGTCAGGTAAGTGCAGTTCAGTCCAGGTAAACTGCATTCATGCTGTGCACATAGCTGTGCAGTCTTCCTGTCTCGAGTTGCTGTGCAGTCTTCTTACCTCGATTTAGTGTGTACTGCACACAGTACTTGCTGTGTCAAGTTCTTCAGGTAGGTGCACAGGTAACCTTCAGTCCATCTTTTGATTCTCAGGTACATAGTGAGCCTTCAGTTCTCATGTTAAGTATCTGTTCTGATACTTCCTGCTGTCGAGTACCTGGTGAAATTGCTTCACAGTTTCACACAGTGAAACTACTGCTTCACAGTTTCACACAGTGAACTATTGTTCCCTTCAGACTGTGCTGTGTTGCTGTACCCTGCTGCTGCTGCTCTCTCTCTTCCTATCCTCTGCACACAGTGACTGGTGGTTCACCTGTGTCGAGCCCTATCCCCTCACTAACTCAAACACACACAACACCCTAAGGTTCACACAAACATATATATTCTATACACATACAAATACAATAATAACTAGATACGTATCCATCTCTATATCCCCATATATATACATAACCCAACACAACATATAAATACGTATAGATCTAGATCTAAACCTAGTTATAAACACTAGTATATAGACACAAAGACACACACATAAATCTATCAAGATACTCTAATATATACATATAGACACACAAAAACACAAAAACCCAAATTACACTATTATATATTCCAATTAAAGTATAGATAGCATATACAAATATATTTACATATGCATGTATAGTACAAAAGCCAAAACACAAACACATGGGGTGCACCGCACCCGTATCACACTTTTCTATGATACGCTTGCGACACGGCCCCCAACTCACAACCAAACGTATCCCGGAGGACACGTACAAGCCTAATACATATATTATGAACAATACATATATAAATTATAGTGTCTACGTGTCCGTGTCACCATATGATATGCACATGGCCCCGTGTCGGAGGAAAACCCCCAAAATCGACCGTTTTGTCAAATCGACGAGATTCGGCCCACACGTATCCAATTATGGATACGACACAAGCTACAAACAAACAATCAATGGTCAATTAGATCTATTAGATCCATTGACAAGCACTACATGTGCCAATTTCAGAATTCTCCCAAAATCGACACCAAAATGGACATAACTCCCACCGTAGGTCTCCAAATGATACCCAAACAAATCCTATGGGTAACCTATGCATGTGGGGTAGTTTCTTATGGTAAAACTCAGATCTATAGTCTATAGGAAGGGAAAAAACTGATTTGTACCTATTGGAAGATGGATTCCCAATAAAAAATCCCAATTGACAAGTTGCTCTTCTCCTTGTAGATCTTGGCCTCCTCCTCCTTGTTCCTTGCTCCTTGCTTGTAGATCCTTGGTGTAGAGGCTTCAATGTTGAATTTAGGAAGAGATTTGAAGAGAATTGATGGTGAATTGATGGGGAAATGATGGGGAATTGGAAGGGGAAAAACTAGATCTAGAATTTTGGGGAAGAACTAAAATGAGAGCACTCTCTCTCCTCTCAATTATGGCTGGACAAAAACCCTTCCTCAAGCAATGTACCAAGTCAAAAATACCCCTTGGGGCCTCTCATGAAGAATTAATTAGGGAGGGAAGGTTCTAGTCTAATGGTTCCACTAATTAATCATGTTTCCTAATCCATGGGCCTAATTCATGGGCTCAACTTAGACTAGTCCAAAAGTTTGTTCATGTCCCCTAATTAAAAGGTTAGGTCCACTACACAAGTCTAAAATAAGTCTACACTAGCAATAATTAAAATAAATTAATTAGTCATGCACAAATATTAATTATAATAATTCTAAAATAATCAATACTCAAGATAATTACCAAACTACCCTTAGATGGAAATGTGAGGGTGACAAACCTACCCACCTTAGAAAAATTTCGTCCTCGAAATTAAGGAAGAAACTATCTACCAAAACAACAATATAATGCAAGAAAGAATTATACCTCACGGCTCGAAAAGATACGGATATCGCTCGCGCATCTCAGCCTCTCGTTCCCAGGTACTCTCTCCTGGCGAGTGATGCCTCCACGCGACGCGCACCAAAGGAATCGTCTGGTTCCTCAGCACCTTCTCTCTCCGATCCAGAATCTCCACTGGCTGCTCTGGATAGCTGAGAGTAGGGCCCACCTCTATCTCCGAATAATCCAACACATGACTGGGATCTGCCACATATCGTCTCAACTGCGACACGTGAAACACGTTGTGCACTCCCTCCAGTGCAGGTGGTAAGTCTAGTCTGTAGGCGACTGCACCGACCCTCTCAAGAATGCTGAAAGGACCGATGAATCGCGGACTAAGCTTGCCGCCTCCACCGAAACGAATCGTGCCACGTGTCGGAGAAATCCTCAAGAAAACCAGACCGCCAACCTAGCACGAAACACAAACTTAGCACTCTAACAAGCAACAATCAAACACAAATAAGACAAAACTAAAGCTATACCTCAAACTCCAGAGGTCTCCGGTGGCTATCGGCCCAATGCCGTTGCCTGTCCTGCGCCACTCGAAGTCTGTCTCTGATAAGCTTCACCTTCTCTGCTGCATCCACTACCATCTCTGGTCCCAATAAAGCCCTGTCACCAACATCATCCCAGGACAACGGAGTGCGGCATCTCCGTCCATACAATGCCTCGAATGGTGACATCTCAATGCTGGCTTGGTAGCTGTTGTTGTATGAAAACTCTACCAAGTGAAGATGATCCTCCCAAGAACCTCCAAGATCCAAAACACAGGTGCGTAGCATGTCCTCGAGAGTCTGAATAGTCCTCTCCGACTGTCCGTCTGTCTGAGGGTGATAAGCGGTACTGAACTTGAGCTGAGTGCCCAAGCTAGCCTGCAAACTCCTCCAGAAATGGGACATGAAGCGGCTATCCCGATCCGAGACAATGCTCACTGGAACACCGTGCAATCTGACAATCTGGCGCACATACATCTCCGTAAGTCTCTCCGTAGATGTACCCACTTTAAATGGCAGAAAGTGGGCTGATTTGGTCAACCTGTCCACGATGACCCAAATCGCATCCTTGCCCCCTGGAGAACGCGGAAGCCCTGATACAAAATCCATGGTAACATGCTCCCATTTCCACTCCAGAATGGGCAGAGGCTGAAGCAATCCTCCTGGTCTCTGTCTCTCCGCCTTTACCTGCTGGCAAACTAAGCATCTGGACACGAAGCTAGCTACCTCTCGCTTCATGCCATACCACCATACATGCTCTCTCATGTCTCTATACATCTTGTTGGCACCGGGATGCATAGAGTATTGGGAACGATGCGCCTCCTGCATAATCTCCTCGCGCAATGCTCCCTTCGGTACGCACAACCTGGTACCGTGTCGCAATGATCCATCATCTGCGACGGTAAAGTCCTCTGCCAGCCCGACCTGAACCTGTGCTCTGATGCTCCGCAGAGACTCATCCTCATACTGTCCGGCTATGACTCGGTCCATCAGCTCCGACTGAACCTGAAGTCCCCACATCTGCGCTGCGACTCCCGGAATCAATACCTCAATGCCCAAACTATCGAGGTCTGCCAATAGATGCCTGTCCCTAGTCAAGCACATAGCCACGGGATACCTGCTCAAAGCATCCGCGACTACGTTGGCCTTCCCTGGATGGTACTGCAAAGATATGTTGAAGTCCTTCATCAGCTCCAACCATCGCCGCTGTCTCATGTTGAGCTCCTTCTGTGTAAACACATACTTCAAGCTCTTATGGTCTGTGAAGATCTCTACTCTCTCTCCATATAGATAGTGTTTCCACAATTTGAGAGCAAAGATAACCGCTGCAAGCTCCAAATCATGGGTAGGGTAGTTCTTCTCATGCGGGCGTAATTGCCTGGAAGCATAAGCAATTACCTTCCCGTGCTGCTGTAGTACACAACCCAAACCCTTCCCTGATGCATCACTGTAAATAGAAAATCCTCCTGCTCCTGATGGTAGTGTCAAGATGGAAGCTGTAGTTATTCTCCTCTTCAGCTCCTCAAATGCTGACTGACAATCCTCAGTCCAGACGAATTCTACGTCCTTTCTGGTCAGCCTAGTCATCGGCTCTGCTAGTCTGGAGAAATCCTGAACAAACTTCTGGTAGTAGCCTGCTAATCCAAGGAAGCTCCTGATCTCTGCTACCGAACTCGGGGTAGACCACGATTCAACTGCTGAGATCTTTTTCGGGTCCACCGAGACTCCATCTCCTGTAATGATATGCCCAAGAAATTCAACCTTATCAAGGAAGAATTCACACTTCGACAACTTGCCATACAACTTCTCCTTCCTGAGAATCTCCAGAATAATCCTCAAGTGCTGCTCATGCTCCTCTGGGATCTTCGAATATATCAGAATGTCGTCTATGAAGACTACCACAAACTGATCCAGGTACTGATGAAATATCTTGTTCATCAGATTCATGAACACTGGCGGGGCATTGGTCAACCCAAACGGCATCACCAAGAACTCGAACTGTCCATAACGAGTCCTGAAAGCCGTCTTCGGGATGTCTTCCCTCTTCACCTTCACCTGGTGGTACCCTGACCTCAAGTCTATCTTCGAGAATACCTTCGCTCCGCTCAGCTGGTCGAACAAGTCATCAATCCGCGGCAACGGGTATTTGTTCTTGATAGTGAGGTTATTAAGTGCCCTGTAGTCGATACACATACGTACCGACCCATCCTTCTTGGGTACAAACAGTACCGGAGCACCCCATGGTGACGAACTGGAACGGATAAAGCCTTTGTCTTGCAACTCATCCACCTGTTTCTTCAACTCCGCTAGTTCGCTGTTGTTTACTCTATAGACGTGCTGAGAGATTGGCTCTGCTCCTGGTACTAAGTCTATAGAGAACTCCACATCTCTGTCCGGCGGCAACCCCGGCAAATCCTCTGGAAAGACATCCAAGAACTCTGCAATCAACGGATGTGGCGGCTCCCGCTCTTCTACCAAAGCCCCACAGAAATCGCCTTCGCTCTGCTCTGCTCCTCGGACGAACTCAAACTCCGGCTCTCCTGGTGTCTGAAATAAAACTCTGCCTCCACGACAATCGATACTAGCGTGATGTCTACTCAACCAATCCATCCCGAGTACTATATCGTAACTCGGAAGTGGCATTACAAGTAAACATACACTCAGCTCACGGCCTCCCATATAAACCCTCTGGTTCTTGCAAACATCACTGACCAGGATGATGCCACCCCCGGTCGTGATCTTGCAAGTCCGCGCCAACGGTTCAGACTCAAGACGATGTCTCAAAGCAAAAGATACAGATACAAAGCTATGAGATGCACCAGAATCAAATAAGGCATGAGCTGGAAAAGAATCGAGTAAGACTGGACCTGATATCACGTCTCCGACTGGCTCTGACTCCTCCACGGTCAGGGCAAAAGCTCGCCCCTGATGTGCACCCCTCTGCTGGTGCTGGTGCTGCACGAACTTCTGCTGCTGGGGCTGTAACGGAGGTCCTCTCGGCTGTCCCGCCGGATGTCTAGCGGGTATCCTCTGGATAGGGGCTACATCCTGAACTGTCCGAGCTAAGGTCTTAGGGCAATCCCTCAGTTGGTGATCTACTGAACCGCAAAACAAACACTGACCGAGCCTCTTCCTGCAAACGTCCCATCCGTGCCCTGCCTTCTTACAGAAGGGGCAAGCACGAGCTGTCTGGGCTGGTCTCTGCATCTGATACGTCTGCTGTACCGTTGCTCGGTTAGGCGCATTGGACTGCTGCCTCTGGTGCTGGAAATATGGCTTCTTCGCTGGACCTGTGCTGCTGCTGCCACCATAAACATCTCGGTCCCTCTTGTGCCTCCCACTCAGGTCTCTCTCGACCTTGCGAGCCTCCCTCAAGATGTCGGTATACGTCTCGTGGCTCGAAGAAATGAGAGCCTTCACTTCCCAGTTCAGACCCTCTCTGAACCTACTAGCCCGGTTCTCTGGGTCTCTCACCATATAGTCGGCATATCTGCTCAACCTACCAAACTCGGCGGCATACTCCTCCACCGTCATGTTCCCCTGGTAGAGGTTCTGGAACTGTCGCTCTAGGTCAAGTCTCTCAGTAGGCGGGAAGAACTTCCTTCTGAACAGGTCCCTGAACTCTCCCCATGTCAATCCTGGATCGGCGATCCGTGGCTCATTCCGGAACCACGTGCTGGCGATGTCCATCATCTGTAATCCCGCTGCCTCCACCATCAGGTCCTCCGCAAGGCAGGATAAGCGCATGATGCGCTCCATGCTCTCCAACCAATCATCCGCATAGATGATGCCCTCTGTCCCCTTGAAAGGCCGGGGATCCAACTTCTTGAAGTCCTAAATGGTGTCGGGCCTGGGCTGTACCTCCCGTGGCTGTGGTGGTGCGGTCCTCTCTACGGCGGTGATGGCCACCTGGTGAGCACTCTCGATGCCCTGTCTCAACATCTCGGTCTGTTGGTGCTGCGCCTCGGCCTGGGCCCTCTAGGCCTCCATCATCATCTGGAAAAGTGCAAACAGCTGTGTAGCATCAGCTGGTACTGGCGGTGGTGGCGGAAGATCCTCGGGAACAACTGGAGCAACCCTCTGAACCGGGGGAGGAGCACCCCCAAAAACGGCTGCTGAGACTCCCACCTGGACCGGTGAGGCGATCCTCTCGACGGAAGATGTAACAGTAGCAGCTGCTACTCTATCCGCAGCAGGCGGAGAAGTAGCTGAGGAAACTGCCGCTGCTCCTGAGCGATAGAATCTGACCTTCGGAGGCATCCTGAAGTCAGATTGAAAATACGGAATCAATTATTGAATATAATACGATATCATCAAAGAAGGACAGAACTTAATTCAAAATGAAAGACAATATCAAATAGATAAAGATTTGTAGAACAAAACATTAGAATTTTTCCTAGTTGTGATTGAGTAACTCTCAGCCTAAATCCTGTATCCTAAAGCAGGCTCGTAGCAATACTCTAGTCGAGCACAACTACGATGTCTATCTAGACCTGTATGGGCCACCACTAAAAATGTGTCACGACCCGCACCCTGATATTCGGGCACGAGTACGTGGTTACGCCCAGCCTACGCCGCAGAATCGGCGGTAGAACGCTGTCTGGGTTATTTCTAACTATCTAACATCTCAACAATATAATATGGTACCTGTCAATCATCTTAACTCCAAACGGAGGAGCAATATGGTATCTCACAAATATATCAATCTCAATCACAAAACAAACTAAGGAGCAAATAATGCACGAATGGAAAATAGCGAAGGAAAGAAGATACAATCCATAATGAAATAATATTACATCTGTGAATCCACAAAAATAATAGTCTAAAATAACATCTAAACAAAACTAGACCTCCTCGGTCACTGGTACTATGTCCTCTGGCTCTAGGGGAGTGTCCTCTAAAGTCTCACCCTCCTGAGGTCCGTAATGTGTGGGACACAGCTCCTCTAGCCAATCATCTGGAAAAAATATATCCAGTCAGTATTGGAGCGAAGCACATACCTCTGAAAGCAGTTCCAATAACATAATCGAGCATATATAACAAGCAATAGAAAAATGATACAAGATGCACAAGTAGAAGGAATAAACTGTACAAGTAAACAGGCAATAGGCACAATAAGCTGGAAGTAAAATACAAGAATAACTGCAAGTAGAGAACAAGAAATACTAACTATGTGTTTTAGAGTGAGAGTTCGTTATGTGATCGGTTTAGGTTGCACATGAGGTATATAGGTAACTCCATTATACGTGAGGTGTATAATCGACATGCACATGAGATCAAGAGGGCTTTGATCACATAACCAACTCCTACTCCCCCTCCCCAACCAACACTCATGGATCCAATCACGACATGTTACGTACATGATCACGATAGTCACACTAGCACACGAAATAGTGGATGCACAAGAAGCACATGAAAGTCAATACCCAATGCACACGATGAAATACATGTCATTGGGTACCCGTTGCACACGGTAGGGGATAACATCTCCTGACGGGATCCATAAAGCACCAGTCTGTGAAATCACTGTATCGGGAATCAATGTATACTAATCCAGAACATGCATATATACAACATTATGAATTGAAAACAATCAGAGAAATGTACTCGCCTGAAGTCCTGAGCAAAGTGTGTCTCTCGATGCCCAAGCCGGTGTCTCACAACCTATATATGGTATGTTGTATCAATACAAGGTTCAATGATGAAAATAATTGAAGTTGAAGAAGTTCTAGGTCAATACGCCGTTTCTAAGTCAAACCAATGTATTTCTAGGTTGCAAGAGTATAATGCTAGTCACTAAGTCAATACACTATGAAGCTATGCTATACTAGCTAAGCTAACACACCACGGTGAAATCAAGAAGCCGTATCCTAAGATACGCAGATTTTCTAATATGAAAATAGGTTTATATATATATATACATAAGTCATATATAATAATAATAATATCTCAAAACAATTTAAATGGGATACCTTGGCTTTGCACCATGCGTATCGCACTCAACTCGATACCCAATCTCAATACCTTGGGTATCGGCCCGATACCTTGGGAATACCCTGATATCTCAAGGTAACTTAACACTAACTCATAACTAGTACAATATATACATATACCTGTAGCTTAACTAACTAATAATAACTTAACTATACTCAAGCACTAACTAAAACAACTAATCCAATGACAGAAATCCAACCAATGAAACCAAACACTAAACTGGAAACATGACTACCCACTCATACAACCTGGATCACTTAACTACTCAGTTATCTATATACTACTAACCATATCTAACTTATCAATAATACACATAACTATACTTAGATCCTATTGAACTAACAACTAATCAATCTACTAACACAAATTCTGAAATACTGAACTGATACTATAAAGAACATCGACTAATACCAAGCCTGATACTGTGCAGTGTGAACTGCACAGTAGATTGATTACCACACTGCTGAATGCTTGCTTGCTCTTCACTGCAATTGCTGCCTTCAGGTAAATCCTCAGTTGCTGTGTTCAGTCAGTCTCTTTGCTGTGTACATCTGCAGGTAGCTGTGTATCAGTTCTTCAGTGATTTGAATACTGCACTGATCCTTCAGTGAACTGAGCCTTCATCTCAGGTGAGCATCTGAACTGAACCTTCAGATATGTCCTCACTGTGCATCTGCACAGTGAGTCTTCAAGTCAGGTAAGTGCAGTTCAGTCCAGGTAAACTGCATTTATGCTGTGCACATAGCTGTGCAGTCTTCCTGTCTCGAGTTGCTGTGCAGTCTTCTTACCTCGATTTAGTGTGTACTGCACACAGTACTTACTGTGTCAAGTTCTTCAGGTAGGTGCACAGGTAACCTTCAGTCCATCTTTTGATTCTCAGGTACACAGTGAGCCTTCAGTTCTCATGTTAAGTATCTGTTCTGATACTTCCTGCTGTCGAGTACCTGGTGAAATTGCTTCACAGTTTCACACAGTGAAACTACTGCTTCACAGTTTCACACAGTGAACTGTTGTTCCCTTCAGACTGTGCTGTGTTGCTGTACCCTGCTGCTGCTCTCTCTTTTCCTATCCTCTGCACACAGTGACTGGTGGTTCACCTGTGTCGAGCCCTATCCCCTCACTAACTCAAACACACACAACAGCCTAAGGTTCACACAAACATATATATTCTATAAACATACAAATACAATAATAACTAGATACGTATCCATCTCATATCCCCATATATATACATAACCCAACACAACATATAAATACGTATAGATCTAGATCTAAACCTAGTTATAAACACTAGTATATAGACACAAAGACACACACATAAATCTATCAAGATACTCTAATATATACATATAGACACACAAAAACACAAAAACCCAAATTACACTATTATATATTCCAATTAAAGTATAGATAGCATATACAAATATTTTTACATATGCATGTATAGTACAAAAGCCAAAACACAAACACATGGGGTGCACCGCACCCGTATCACACTTTTCTATGATACGCTTGCGACACGGCCCCCAACTCACAACCAAACGTATCCCGGAGGACACGTACAAGCCTAATACATATATTATGAACAATACATATATAAATTATAGTGTCTACGTGTCCGTGTCACCATATGATATGCACATGGCCCCGTGTCGGAGGAAAACCCCCAAAATCGACCGTTTCATCAAATCGACGAGATTCGGCCCACACGTATCCAATTGTGGACACAACACAAGCTACAAACAAACAATCAATGGTCAATTAGATCTATTAGATCCATTGACAAGCACTACATGTGCCAATTTCGGAATTCCCCCAAAATCGACACCAAAATGGACATAACTCCCACCGTAGGTCTCCAAATGATACCCAAACAAATCCTATGGGTAACATATGCATGTGGGGTAGTTTCTTATGGTAAAACTCAGATCTATAGTCTATAGGAAGGGGAAAAACTGATTTGTACCTATTGGGAGATGGATTCCCAATGAAAAGTCCCAATTGACAAGTTGCTCTTCTCCTTGTAGATCTTGGCCTCCTCCTCCTTGTTCCTTGCTCCTTGCTTGTAGATCCTTGATGTAGAGGCTTCAATATTGAATTTAGGAAGAGATTTAAAGAGAATTGATGGTGAATTGATGGGGAAATGATGGGGAATTGGAAGGGGAAAAACTAGATCTAGAATTTTGGGGAAGAACTAAAATGAGAGCACTCTCTCTCCTCTCAATTATGGCTGGACAAAAACCCTTCCTCAAGCAATGTACCAAGTCAAAAATACCCCTTGGGGCCTCTCATAAAGAATTAATTAGGGAGGGAAGGTTCTAGTCTAATGGTTCCACTAATTAATCATGTTTCCTAATCCATGGGCCTAATTCATGGGCTCAACTTAGACTAGTCCAAAAGTTTGTTTATGTCCCCTAATTAAAAGGTTAGGTCCACTACACAAGTCTAAAATAAGTCTACACTAGCAATAATTAAAATAAATTAATTAGTCATGCACAAATATTAATTATAATAATTCTAAAATAATCAATACTCAAGATAATTACCAAACTACCCTTAGATGGAAATGTGAGGGTGACACGTGGCTCTTTGAATAGACAAGTATATCATCTATAAAGACGACCACGAACTGGTCCAAATACTGATGGAAGACTCGATGCATTAAGTCCATAAAGATAGCTGGAGCATTGGTCAATCCAAATGGCATGACCAAGAACTCGTAGTACCCATATCTTGTTCGAAATGCGGTCTTCGGGATGTCCTTATTCCGTACCTTCACCTGGTGATATTCCGATCTCACATCTATCTTTGAGAACATTTTGGCTCCATTAAGCTGATCGAATAAGTCATCAATGCGTGACAGTGGATATTTATTCTTCACTGTCAATGCATTCAAGGCTCTGTAGTCAATGCACATACGTACTGATCCATCTTTCTTTGGTATGAACAATACTGGTGCTCCCCAGGGTGATGCACTTGGTCGGATAAAATCTTTCTCTTCTAGTTCTTTCAATTGTGTCTTCAGCTCATCCATCTCCTTCTTTGCTAGTTTATAAACATGGGATGTTATGGGTGCTGCTCCTGGTGTTAATTCAATTGAGAATTCTATATCTCGGTCTGGGGGTAAGCCTGGTAATTCTACTGGAAACACGTCTTGGAATTCTGAAACAATGGGATGATAAACGACATCGTCCATTGCGAGTTGCATACCATTAAGGATTTCTATGGATCCTCATGTAAACTCAAGATCAGGCTGAACGGGTACCTTAAAAAGAATGCTTCCTCCAAAACAATCGAAGAAAGCGTGGTACTTGCTTAGCCAGTCCATTCCAAGCAAAATATCAAAAGTTGGCATAGGAAGGACTAAGATTCGGGCATTCATCGCTCTGCCACGTATCACTATAGGACATGATCTACAAATTCTACTAATAGGTATAACTCCTCCCGCAGTAAGAATTCTAATACAACTAGGTAAAGGTGTAGAGGCAATATTGTGTTTGGCAATAAAACTAGATGATATGAAGGAGTGGGTGGCTCCCGTATCAAACAATGTTGTAGCAGAAAAAGTAAAAGCAAGACTGATACCTGCTATGACATCAATCTCCTGATCCATATCATCCACTTCCATTGTAAAGGCTTGTCCGTTCCTCCGGGTTTGTCTATGTCCGACCCTTGCAAATTGATCCTCCTGTGTAGGTAGTGGTGGTCCTCTCTAAAATCCTCATGTTGCTGGAGTTTGAGGTGCTGGAAGTGCTAGTCTCTGTACTGGCAGTGGAAGTGTCTGCTGATTTAGATAATTTCTTGCTTGGTGCTATCCAGAACCACATCTTATACACTATCCTAAACGGGCCTGACAGTCTCTTGAGATGTGCCCGCATCTCCCACAATAGTTATATTGGAGTTTATCTGGAACCTGGTATGGTCCTGCTCTATGCTGATACTATCGTTGCTGAGCTAAAGGACGTCTGATAGGTCCTCCTTGTTGTATTCTTTTCGGTCCTTGCTGTGTTCTCAGCTGACCTCCCTTTCCTTTACTGATGGTTTCTTGCAATCTGGCTTTTGTCAGTAACTCGGCATAAGAGATTCGGGACTGGGAGCTAGTGTAGTGTTGTAGCTCCTGAGTTAGTCCACGATGAAACCTCTTAGCCTTGAACAAGTCATCTGGTATCAAGGCAGTGCCATATTTACTGAGACGACTAAACTTAGCATCATACTCGTCCACCGTTTTGTTCCCCTGCTCTAGGTGGAGAAACTGATCATATAATGCATCTCTGACGGTGTCCGGGAAGTACTTCTTTTCAAAGCACTCCAGGAACTGTTCCCAAGTCTGGTATGTACCCAACTGGCGCTCCATGGATTCCCACCAGTGATGAGCATTACCATCTAGAAGTATCCTTACACCCGTCTTCCACAGGTCTGCAGGTAGCTGTGATGCCTCTAATAATTTTCGAGTGTGCGTGATCCAGTTAGAAGTTTCTTCTGGGCTCTCAATGCCTTTGTATGGCCTCGGACCTATCTGTATAAAGTCTTTTACTGAACCAACTTTAGCTCGAGGTACTGGAGCTAAGGCTTGAGCTGGTACAGTAGTCCTTTCAGCCATCCTTTCAAGTGCTGCTAGGAACTCTTGTTTTTGTTCTGCTGCTTGCTGTCTCTATTCCTGTATCATCATCTGGAAGAATTAGAAAAGTTGTGCCTGGCCATCTTGCTGTGTCGATGAGACTAGAAGGTTCCCATTAGGTGGAATGGGAAGATCAGATGGAACTGGATTATGAATCTGTCCATCTGATCCTGGAAGTCTAGGAGTTGAGGTCTCTCCTTGAGTCTGACCATTGACTCCAGGAGTTATGTCATCATCTGTGACAGTACATCCCTTCTGCATCTCCATCTTTCTGCAGGTGATGTACACAACGTTCAGAAGGAGTACCGGAATCAAACAGGATGCAAGTATAAGATAGAATATAGAAGCATGGAATACGCTGGGGAATTGTCCGCGTAGTCAAAATCCCCAACATACATAAAATCCTTTCCCTGCGTAAACAGGGCTTCTAGATAGTTGACGTAAAACAGGGATTCAGAGCTGTCTGTGTAAAGCAGAGAGTTGAGGTAATTTTGGCATAAAGTAAGATTTCAGAATTGTCTGGGTAAAAGTCTGCGTAAAGGGTTCCGTGCGTAAAGTTGGTGCGTAAAAGATCGGCTGCGTAAAGATATGCTGCGTAAAATCTGCCTGTGTAAAAGTTCTGCGTGCATAAATTTTGCGCATAAAGTCTTGCTAAACTTTCTGCGTAAGGCTCGCGTGAAAGGTCTGCGCGTAAAAGTTGATACATAAAATATGTGGGTAAAAAATCTAACATACGAGATGGCGTAAGGTTTGTACGAGGAATTCATCATGAGTTGGTCAGTCAAATCAGTGAACCTGACATCTGACAAAAGCACTACAAGACAATTGAGAGGACGGCTGTGATGATGATTTGCACAGAGACCCAGGTTGTCGTTTAGTAACAAATTCAATACAAGTCGTTTTTACGCATTTAGAAGGAGAAAAAGTTGAGGCTTCAGAATACGCCGTCTACAGGAATGAGTTTTTTACGCTCAAGGTGAGACAAAATCAGATGCCACGTCAAAAGCTATTTCTTACACAGGGCTCGAGGCATATCTCTACATTAAATGCACGAGATTCGGTTCTAACTAGTCATGACTGGGAAACTAAGATTGTGATAAATACGCTCACATCACCACCCTTATATTTTACGCCTAATCAGCTGCTCTACGCTGATTATCTACTATTAAGGAATCATCAAATTTACGCTAGGATAGTTTACCTACATGGCTTGCATGACGTGTCCTATAGATTGAAAAAGACTAAGGAAACGTAGTTTAGCAGTTGTCATATCTGCAGCGTAAAGTAAACAATCTTCTGCATAGTTTGGTTTTTACGCCAACAAATTGGTTACTCGATATAAATAGAGGTCCCTAGTCTCAGCGTAAAGGGTTCCTGGCGTAAAACTTAAGGAAGAATGAGGTTTCAGTCAAGTATGGATTGAGATCCTTATACTCCATTCCTATACGCAGGCTTCTTTGGTACAGTTACGTAACCAAGACAATATATTCTGGACCTGCATGGGCCACCACTAAAAATATGTCACGCCCCAGTCCCAAAATACGTAGTCTAGGAATACGTAACACGCCCAGCCGTATGTATACGAACTCCAATATATGGAAATCATATACACACGTACGCTGTAAATGAATATGCAATCCACCAGTGGTAATATACTGTCACAACAAGTCACACACAATCTATATCTCATCTACATCACAAATAATAAGTAGGAACAACGAGCCGAATGACAATTGAATATCCAAGATAAGTATCAAGTCTGATAGTCGGGTGGAAACAAATCCACTACAAAACGACTATACTGAAGTAGTAACAAAAATCTCAAAACAGTATAAACAAGTCATAGCTACTCTGAGGGTAAGACCTCCTCAGTCTGGTATGTAGAGTCAGGTCCATGTCCATACTCCTGTGGGTACTCCTGCTCGTCCATATCTGGAAAGGGACTAGGTCCTCAGAGGGACGTAACAAGATACATAATAATATGCCAATAAGTACTGAAATATAAACATCCAATGGGTCGCCTAACCGTCTAAGTGAATGCAATTTGAGAACAACTTTCCAACATGTGGACTATCTAGCCATAAATGGGATTGGCATGATTTTCTCGGAGAATCAGGGGCCTACAAGCGTACCGTCTTTTGAACGGCAAAGGCCGCCTGCGATATATAGGATCACAACCACCCGTTTCTCCAGCAAAAAATCCGAGCGAACTAGAAAAAGTATAAAGGAGCCCAAACGCCTTATTTGTTATTCTCCCCACCTCATGCTCTAAGCATGCTATATCCATGACACGATAAAACCTCTAAATAACTGCCAAGTTTACTAGCATACAAAGTTTCTATTAGCAGTCATCCCTAATGCACGGCTAATACGTACAGGAGGCTAGACCTGTCATACAGTCTGTGATCTATATGAGACTCATAACTCATGTAACAACTGTGTCACAGCCAATGAATCTAATAATGCTCCATAATCCTGGGGTGGTCTCATAAAATAGGTCCAAAAATTTACATAAATGAACATCTTATATAAGCAGAATTTAATATGCATGTATCAACTAGAATGTAAATAACAGTACAATGGCAAGGTATACTTGCCAAGCAAAAGTCCTAAAGAGTGCAATATCCAATACAGTGTTAAGTTCAAGTAGTGAGGTTTAGGGTTTTGGGGTGTATTGCATAGATATATATAGAGAATAAGAGACGGTGGAGAAACTTAGTGTTTAAGAAACTACTGCTGCTGTTGTTTTCTTTTTATTGGTTTAGATTTCGGCTGAGGTTTGTTTAGTAATAATAGGATTTAGAGGCGGTGGAATGAGGCGGTGGGTTTGTTTTACGCGTGGTGTAGGAATTTAAGTAGTGGGATTCTATTTTATGCGCGGATCAGAATTTAGGCGGGTGGTGAGTTTTACG
The DNA here is from genome assembly GCA_036927795.1 of Iris macrosiphon. NCBI lineage: Eukaryota > Viridiplantae > Streptophyta > Magnoliopsida > Asparagales > Iridaceae > Iris > Iris macrosiphon. Next base: position 83,263,085 of record JAYESA010000019.1, on the reverse strand, counting down.
CGCAGAGTTGTTTTACGCGTGGGGTTTAAACCTTACGTGCGGATGAAAGAAAATGAAACGGTGGAATTACTTTATGTGCGGAGTTGAAAAGTTGGTTTGCTACTGCTGCTGTTGTTGTCTTACTTTACGTGGGTTTGGGTGCAAGCGGGTAATGGGTTTGGGTTTCGGTTTGAGATCCAATAGGAAATTATATTTTCTCTATTTAGTTCATAATTACTATAAATAATAAATTACATAATTAATAATAATAATAATAATATAGAAATACGGTTTTCAGAATTAGGGTTCTTACACTTATTTAATCACCTCCCTTGATTTTATCTCGCATTCTTATTTGATTGCTTGCATTGCATCTTGCTTGATCCTTTCACAACGTCAACCTTATATTTTCTTTCGTGCTTGATAGGGGTTAGGAAGATGACTTGTACTAGGTATATACACTCTATTATTCAATAACACTATTAGTTAAATTATTGTAAGTTGGGTAGTATGTCTCATACCTTAGTATCACATAGTCATTTTGACCCATTAATGAAGTATAATTGAATAACACCAACTATAGGCTTGCATAAGAAGATAGTATTTATCTAGACTGTAGAACTTAGAGGTCCATACCCCCATTTGATCGACTATAGACAATAAGTTAGTATGGCAACTGTAGAGGCACAACACCGATCTTCTTGGTGAAATTAAATTATTTTGTACATTCATTTATCATAATCCATCGTACTTACATTTTCTGGACTACCTCCGCTTATGCTGCTATTTTATAGCCTAGTTTTGCAAGCTTATTCTTTTATCGAGCTTGTTCATGACATATGTGTTATTAGGGACGCCTATTAATATATTGTCTAAATCAGAATCAGTGTATTACGGTCTTATCAACCTTAATACACTTGGTTCGCTCTTTGCATGACTACTTTACGTGGATTGAGATATAGTCGACTCAGCTTGTTAGACAAAAATACTTGCCCTCTAGACATGTTCGAGCATATCGTATCGGTTATATAACTGTATTGATATGAGTATGCAAATAGAAATTTACCAAAATATGATTTCAATCCACAACTGCCCTTACAACTCTCTTTTTGAATTCTTTAATCGTCTTGAACTCCGTACTTGTATTCTATCACCTCCTCATTGAATTCTTTATTATTGTTTTTGTCTTCCCCTATTTCGGAAAGACGAACGCTTGTGCTTAATATAAGTTCGATACACGGATAGTACTATATATACCCCATAGGCCAATCACATTACTTGGTGACCATCTTTTGTAATTAAGGGCATAAAATATGTGAGATATTTTATGGATTTAATAACACGATTAAATAATTTGAGGACGTTTTTCTTAAATGTATAGCCTATGTGATAGATCGGTAAATTCTAAGTTGGGTAGAAGTTGCATTGTTAACTTGAGCTAAAAAAAATTTAGATTATAATCAAGTAAGATTATGATTGAGAGATTTAAGTCATTTTAATTTTAAGAATTTTTAGAAGAATAATTTAGATTATGATGATTTAACTTTAAAGATAAGAATGCCTTATAGAATAAATTTTAAAATTTTGATATTGCGGACCAAATATTTATAATTTGAGCACATAATTTAAATTTTGAATATTGGAGATTAAATTAATAATTTAAATTTTAAGGATAAAAAATATATATATATAGAACTCAAAACTTGAACATTGATGGATTGAATTCAAAATTTTACAATTTGATGATTTGAATTAAAAGTTAAATTTTGATTGTTGGATCACCTATTTAAAATATTGATAATAGAAATTGAATGTAAAATTTGAAGAGTACAAAATTCTTAGGTTGAAATATAGGAATAAGTTTTGATTCGAATTGTTTAAAATTTATAGGAGATTATGATAGTTGGAAATCGTGATATAAAATTTGATGTGGGTTATTTAAATCTTCAAGATATCATATAGATTTGAATTAAATTTGGATGTTAATTTTTTATAAATCTAGAAGAGATTATAATAGGTTAAATTTTGATTTAAATAGTGGTTATTTTAATTTTGAAGAGATTATGATGGATTTGAATAGATTTTGTCATTTAAATTTTTAAGAAGATTGCGGTTGACTTGCGTTAGATATGAATATGAAAGATTTAACAAATCAATCCTTATTTTTAATTTCTAGGACGAAATTTTTATAAGTTGGGTAGATTGTAAACCCCCTCACCCAAAATAGGTATTTTGTGTATATTTTATATTATTATATTTATTATAGATTATTTTAAATATTAAATTTCTTTAGAGTATTCTCTTTGTTAATTAGAAAATAAATTTCTTAGTATATTTACTTATATAAATATTTATTTAGAATCATTTTTAGGCTATTTTAGATTTTTGGATATTTTTCTAGAATTTTTAGGTAATTAAAACATAGGGAACGTAAATGTCTAGGACTTCCATGATTTACTATGAGACCATACTTGCATATTGTTCCTCCCAAATATTTATTTTAGGTTAAAATATTTAATTATATTTTTTGTAATTTATTTAGAAATTTAAGAAATTTATTTAGATTTTTGAAATTATTTAGGATTTATTTGGATATATATAGTCTTAATATTAGATAGATGCTAATTTAGTGTTAATAGATATTAATAAGATTATATATAAATTATTTGTATTATCTTTAATTCTATTTAAGATTATAAATTATTGAGATAAACTCAAACTCTATTTTAAATTAATTCAAATTCTGAGCCTACTAGGAAAGCAACTTCATGCATATCCTATCCTTAATTAAACTGATCCTAATCATATCAAAATTAGCAAATTCTAGTCGTATTCAATTAAGTAGTCTCCACAATAATAAATACCTATTAGACTTATGGAATAAACTATCTTTCATAATTTTCTTCCCCAAACTCCTCTCTTTTTCGTCCAAAAACAGTCGAAATTCGTCATAAATTCAGCCTCATTTTCTACTAGTTATGACGACTTAAAAAGACGATATCTCCTAGCTCCGAACTCCAAACGTGCTCTAGTTTTTTTGTTAGAACTATATCAATGTTATTTTTCTGAATATATAAATTATTATAATAATTTATGAACCTATTTTTCAAGAAAATTCTAAAAGTGCCAGTTGTCCAAAATCAGACGCGTTTCCGTATTTTCGAGATTTTGGGAGATCCCGAATTCGGAATTATAAATCGTTTAAAGTTTCAGAAAGTTGAAATAATAAAATTATATAAAATAATATTTCCATAATTTAACATCTAAGTTTAATTTACTATAAAAATTTTGCAACGTAGAGGTAAATAGAAAATTACCGAAAATTATCATATGTGCGCCCTTGTGGACATAACTTTTTATCGACTTGTGATTTTATGAAACCGTCAATTTTGATGTTCATGTAGCACTGAAATCTATAGAATTCTATATACAAATCAAGGATTTGAGTCAGTTGACTTTTTGGCCAACTGATTGTCTCGATTTGTGTGCCATGGATCACAAATCCGTAAAGTTGACTTTCTTTGGACCAAAATTAGGGTTTAACAATAAAATCAGATTAAAATAATATTTTAGGTTATTTTATTTATAATTAAAATAGATTAAAATGGAGGAACCTATTCACCCACTTTTGTAACCTAACTTGTTTAATTTATGTGACGGGTAGATCGGACGACGCCTTGAGTTGCGACTTCATCCCTTTTTCGACCAGGCAAGATACCTTGCCAAATTTCTTATAGTACTTTTGCATGCTTATCATATTTTTATATATTCATTATATATGTGTTTTCTGTCAGTCATAATTATATACTATATATATGTTGACACACACTTGACACATAGTATCATGGGAGGGGAGAACAATTAGTAAGCGTATGGACTATAACCACTCTGGTAAACCATAGTAACTAGCACGCATTACGGTAGTTGTGTCACGCTAGTCGCTACCCTCACGGTACATCAATTTCTGGTGTCGCACTGGTCGCTACCCTCGCGGTATATCAATTTTTGATGTTCCTGACGTGTGTGTGAGTTTTGAGATTAGATAGAGTAGCCTACCCATGCCCATACGTCGAAAAGTTGTCCTTATTATGCATTCATATAGATTGTCTTGTACAGCATACTTATATATTTTTTGTCTATTATGCATGTTTTACTGTATTCAATTGGCATGCTTCTATGTATCTTGTTACGTCCCTCTGAGGACCTGGTCACTTTTCAGGTGTAGACGATCTTGACTATTCGCAGGAGCACGGATCAGGACTTGCTACTTATCTCTCTTTCAAGGAGGTCTTCTCTTCGAGTCTCATTGTTCATTAGATGTACTCATTTTATTTCTCTTATATTCTAGCTTGGTAGTGAATTTGTTTTCACCCAACTACTTGTTCTTATCAAGCACTTTATACTTGATTCAGTTATATAGTTGATTGGTTATTTGATTATGTGGATGAGATCTAGTTATGCCCTGTGACTTGTGATAATATATATATCACATGTGAGTTAACATTCATATTACAGCGTATGTGTATATTATGGTATCCATATATTGGAGTTGCCATATACATATGGCTGGCATGCTTACGTATTCCTAGTCCTACGTATTTTAGGACTGGGGCATGACAGCAATCCTCGAAAAATCTTGCACAAACTTCCTGTAGTAGCATGCCAATCCTAAGAAACTTCTGATCTCTGCTATAGAACTCGAGGTCTTCCAAGACTCTACTACTGTGATCTTCGGATCCACTGAAATACCATCACCTGTCACAATATGCCCAAAGAATTCTACCTTGTCTAAGAAGAACTCACACTTGGACAGCTTTCCATACAGCTTCTCCTTTCTCAGCACCTCCAACACAATCCGCAAATGCTTCTCATGCTCCCCCGGTGTCTTCGAGTATATGAGTATGTCATCGATGAATACCACCATGAACTTGTCAAGGTACTGATGGAATACCTTGTTCATCAAGCTCATAAATATCGTCGGGGCATTAGTCAACCCAAACGGCATCACCATAAACTCATATTGACCATACCGAGTTCTAAAAGCAGTTTTCGGTATGTCCTCTGGCTTCACTTTTACCTGGTAGTTGCCTGATCTCAAATCTATCTTAGAAAATACCTTGGCACCACTCAACTGATCGAATAAGTCATCAATCCGTGGAAAATGGTACTTATTCTTGATAGTGAGATTATTCAATACCCTGTAATCAATGCACATGTGCACTGATCCATCCTTCTTTGGTACAAATAATACGGAGGCTCCCCACGGTGAAGAACTCGATCTGATAAACCCCTAATCTTGTAATTCGTCTACCTGCTTCTTCAGCTCGACTAGCTCGCTGTTGTTTACTCTATAGACATATTATAAAATTGGTTCTGCACCTGGCACCAAGTCTATAGAGAATTCAACATCTCGATCTGGCAGCAATCCTGGCAATTCCTCAGAAAATACATCCAAGAACTCTGCTATCAATGGATGCGGCAACTCATTGTCTTCCACCGTAGCTCCACAAATAATGCCTTCTCCCTGCTCTGCAGTTCCTCTAGCAAACTCGAACTCTGGCTCTCCTAGCAGACCAAATAAAACTCTACCTCCTCTATAATCTATACTAGCACGGTATCTACTTAACCAATCCATCCCGAGTACAATATCGTAGCTCGGAAGTGGCATTACAAGTAGACACGCACTCAACTCCCGGCCTCCCTGAGTAACTCTCTGATCCTTACAAATATCATTAACCAGGATAATGCCTCCCCCGGTCATGATCTTGCAAGTCCTAAGCAAATACTCAGCTACCAAACCATGCTTCAGAGCAAAAGAAACAGATACAAAACTATGGGAAGCACCACTATCAAACAAAGCTAAAGCTGGAATAGAATCAAGAATAACAGAACCTGCGATGACATCTCCGGTGGGCTCGTCCTCCTCGACTGTCATAGCAAACGCTCATCCCTGACGTACACCTCCCTGATGCTGATGCTGGACATAACGCCATTGTTGGGTCGAAAGCGGTCCCCTCAGCTGTACTGCAGGTGGTCTCGCCTGTGCCCTCGGAGCTAGAGCTGCTCCCTGAACTGCACGATGAGGGTTGGAAGGACACTCTCTCAGCTGATGCCCTTCAATACCATAATACAAATAAACTCCCAACCTCTTCCTACAAACTTTCCAGATATGGTCGGGCTTCTTGCAGTAGTGGCAAGGAGCTTGCTGTAACTGTCTTTGCTGCTGTGGTGCCTGGTGAACGGTGGCGACTGAAAAGGCCTGGACTGGAAATAAGGATGTTTAGCAGATATTGTACTGTTGTTGGCCCCCAAAAATAATTACGATCTCTCTTGGGCTTCAAATCCAACTCCCGCTCAACCTTGCGTGCCTCCGCAAGTATCTCCGAGTATGTCTCGTAAAAAGACGGAATGAGGATCTTCACTTCCCAGTTTAGACCCCCATAAAAACAAATAGCCCAAACCTCCGGCTTTTTTACCAAATACTCTACAAATTTGCTCAGTGTGTCAAACTCTGCAGCGTGCTCCTCCACAGATATGCTCCACTAAATGAGACTCTCAAACTGTCTCCCCAAGTCAAGCATGTCTGCCTGAGCGAAGAACTTCTTCTTGAAGAGGTCCTTAAACACCTCCCAAGACTGTCCTGCGTCAACAAGAATCGGCTCATTCCTGAACCAAGTGCGGGCGACGTTGAACAGTTGAAGTCCTACCGCCTCAACCTTCAGATCCTCAAAAAGATGGGATACCCTCATAAGACACTCAATGTCCTTGAGACAATCATCAGCATAGACTATGCCCTCCGTCCCCTTGAAGACCCTAGGCTCCAGCTTCTTGAAGTCCTGAATATTGCCTGGCCGAAGCTGAGCAACCAGAGGAGCAACTTACTGCTGGACCAAAACTCCTCTCTCTACTACGGCATGAGCAAGCTGATGAGCACTCTCGATGCCCTACCGTAAGACATCGGTCTGCCTCTGATGTGCCTCAGACTGAGCCCTTTGTGCCTCCAACATCTCACAAAATAGTATAAACATCTATGTCGTATCTGATGGCACGGGAGGTGGAGGTGGAAGTCCCTCAGATACAGCTGGCACAGTCCTCTGAGTAGGTAGTGGACCTCCGAAAGCAGCTGACACTCCAATCACCGAAGAAGTGACTGGTACAGGCCCTCGGGACATCGCAGACCTCTCATAAGCTGCTTTTCCCTGCTGTGATCTAGTCTTAGGCGGCATCCTGAGACAAAGTGAAAGAAAGAATCAATATGGCACATAATGTAAGACACTAAAAAAAAGGACAGTTTAAAGATCAAGTATCAATATCAAGGAAGAACAGTTGAGTGAATCAAAAGAATTTTTTCCTAGATGTGATTGAGTATTGACAACCTATAACATATATCCTATATCCTGAAACAGGCTAGTAATAGCACTCAATTCAGAGCACCACTACGAATCGTACTAATTGTGACCTCGAAGACCTGCATGGGCCACCACTAAAAATATGTCACGACCCGCACCCGGTGTAAGGATACAAGTCAGGAACAACGCCCAGCCTACGCCGCAGAATCGGCAGTAGAACGTTGTGGGATAATCTATCTAAGAATATAATGAGCCACCAATAATATCAATATACTCAATCACAGATCTAAGATAGAAATGATCACGAATCAGATAAAGAATAGAATAGTCACAATACACTCATGAGTCTAAAATAATAGCATCAATGAGTCTGAAGAAATACTAAGCAATAAGCTGGAGACAAATCCAGTACAAGGAAATACTAAGAAGCTACAAGTCCCGGGTCATCTGTCTTAGTCGGGATGAGACCCTCCTGAGCCAGGGTCTCTGACTCTAAACCCACAACATCCTGAGGCCTATAATGTGTAGGGTACCACTCCTCGGTGTCATCTAGAAAAAATATATCCAGTCAGGAAAGGATTATAGTACATCTCAAACAGCAGTTCTAATCAATGATAAAAACTATGTAACAGTAAATAGATGTGAATATACAAGATGCAATAATAGATACAAGAGAGATATACCATAAAGGAATACTGGAAGTAAATACAAGAATGAACAATATAATAATGAACAAGAATACTAATGACTATGTGTGTGAGTACTAGCTTTAACATATGATCGGCTTGGAAATTTGATACAAGATTTATGGCCTGGCTAATCATACGTGCGGTGTATGATTAACACTATTCAAGAACAAGACATGATACAAGAAGGGTATGATCACATATCTACACTACATACTCCCCAATCCTGACTTGTATAGTAGATCCAACCATGGTACGCTATGGCACGGGATTCTCTAAGAAGATAGCGACTCTTTCCGAGAATCAGTGTATGTACATGTACAAGAAGAACAATGAAACAAGACTTGCACAAGATACACCATATATACCAAGGAATAATATCTCATGACGAGATCCGGATATACCAATCCGTGTAACCATCGTGTCAAGAAATCATGGATATCTACACTAAATACAACGAACATAGAGGATATCATAAATAAAAAACTATCAAAGAATGTACTCGCCTGAAGTCCGGTGAATAGTCTCACAGATGTCTGATACGGTGCCTCGAAGACCTAGATATGGAATATAACATCAATACAAGGTTTCGGAAAGATATTAAGTTAAACTAGTCAACTTCTAGGTCATATAGCCATTTCTAAGTCAAAATAGTCAAACTAGGTCAACCTTAAGTCAAACTGGTCAAACTACCTATTTCTAGGTTGCATGAGTCTAACTCAATGATGTTGGGTTCATAAACTAAGAATATAGGTCACACTAGCTAACTAGGATACTAGAAAGTCAATATGATATCGTATCGTAAGATACGCATCTAAAAAGATATAAAAAATATTATATTATGTATATACAATCAATATTAATATACTAGTCCTAATTACAAATTCTAAGTGGATACCTTGGTTTTGAACCAATGCGGTATCACACCACTAAACACTCATCTCAATACCCAAACCCAATATCTTGAGTATCGACCAATACCTTGACACTTACCTTGGTATCTCAAGGTAATGTCACTCTATTATATATTAGCTACCCTATCTAGTGACTAACATATATATATCAATCAACTACAACTACTAACTAATCACTAACTACTAATATAACTAAAACATATAAACATAACTATATGCATCTCAATCTAATATAACCATAAACTATTATGCACCACCTAACACAACTACTATACTATGCTAACTACAACAATATACATATATACATACTTACACACCTATCACAACTAGATTTATAATTTATATATATATAACTATTACATAACAATAGGTATACATATTTGTATAACTAGTAGCTAATAATTAAGGCATTTATGAATTTACTAATCTATCAACAAGTTTATATAGATAACTAAATATCTAGGTAGCTAGCTAACTAACCCAACTATCTATTAACTACCAACAAATTAGATAGGAAAAATACTAACATACCTTGTTGGCCATGCTCGGATACACGTTGCTGCTCAACACTGTTGCTGCTCAACACTGCTGCTGCTGCTGCTACTACTAGTATTGCTGCTACTGCTGCTGCTAGTGTTTCGGCTACTGCTGCTGCTAGTTCTCTGCTACTGCTGCTAGTATTTTGCTACTGCTGCTTCTAGTTCTCTGCTACTGCTGCTGCTAGTTCTCTGCTACTGCTAGTATTCTACTACTGCTGCTGCTAGTTCTCGGTTCACTACAGGTGCTAGACCCCCCCTCCTCCCTCACACACAACACACCATAATGCACACCTGTATATGTATCTATCCGTATACTATCTAACTACTTATATAAATATATATAACCATCTCACTAATAGCTATAATATACACTCACCATACATCTAGATACATAAACATGTCCATATATGGATACATAGCCAAGTAACATACACACATACCTATATATAACTACCTCTTGTTTGATAATAAACGAAAGAAATGAAACTAGGTTTATACGAAATCATTTCTTTGGTTTACAAACAAGAGTATAATTAATCATATACGAGGATGTTAAGTACAAAAATTTACTCTGGGTAAATATTGCTATAGGAGTCTGATCTGCGATTGATCACTTTGTTCCTTGGACCACACGATGATGAAGAAGTGCTGTAGAAGACGGAGAAGCTTCAAAGATTGCAAAGGGGGGAGTGGATGCTTGATGCCAAAATCGTCGATCAGTACTCTTTGTCTGTGCTCTTCCCTTCGATTTTTCGACCTCTCTCTTCAATTCTTCGACCTTGGACCTCTGTCAATAGAGGTCTCTATTTATAGAGTTTGGTGACAGTAACCGTCCAGTCGGCATAAAAGCCGAACAATGGAGAGTGTGGCACTTTTTACGCAGCGGTTATAATAACTGCCACCCACGTATAAATGATCTTCTGGATCTGCGTGTGATGCGTGTCCCATGATGAGCTAACGCGTATAACTGCTACGAAGATCAGGGCATGCAAGCCACATAGGTTGGAATAGAAGCCAATGACTGTCACCATGGCGTAGAAGCCAAATATTTGTCAAGTTGGCGTAGAAGCCAAGTAGGCGTAGAAGCCCAGTAGGCGTAGAAGCCTGATGCTGAATGGATAGGTAGCTATCGTAAAAGATAGCCGATCCTCCTTCCTTGACTGAGGTCTTGAGCGTATTCTGGACCAAAATAGCCTTGTCACGCACAAATGCAAATATAGCCTGAGTTGGCATATTCCGAGGAGATAGCATACGGCGTACTCCTATAGCTAAAAATAGCCAGATCGGCGTATTTCAAGGAGATAGCGTACAGCGTGCTCCTATAGCTGAAAATAGCCTGATGGCGTAATATATAGAGGTGATGATGTGGACGTATTAGTCATAATTATGGCTCACCCAGTCTTTAAAAATAAAATCAAATCTCGTGCATTAAATGCAGAGATCTACCCCCATCACGCGCATTAACTGCCGAGACGTGCCTCGAGCTCTGTACGAAGAGCAGCTTTTGACGTGGCGGTTCGTTTCGTCTCCTGCTGAGCGTAAACGCTCACATATGCCTGTATAAAACTAGGCAGCGTATTTCCTTGAATGCGTAAAAGCAATTTGTATCAAAAAAATATCACTAAACGACGGTCTGGGTCTCTGTGTTGAACTATCATTACAGCCGTCGTCTGGATAGTCGTGTAGTACTCTTTGTCAGGAGTCAGGTTCACTGCATGATCTGACAGGTTCATTCGAGAAATACGAAGAGTTTCCCGTATAATTTTTCCACTGCATTAAAAGCGAGCAGGTTTTACGCCAAAGTGGCGATATAACAATCTTTTTACGCTGAAGCAGTCTGAAAATACTGCATTACGCGGGTTGTTCTGGAGCTATATTTTACGTTGTAGTTACGATAAAGCTCTACTGTACGCCGATGGCTCTGAAGTCATGTCTTACGCCACACAGTACTGAAACTCTGCTTTACGCGGGTTTTATATACTGCGTATAATTCTGCAGCGTATTTTTCATGCTTCTACAAGACCGCCTTCAAAGTTTTCAAATTTCTCGTAATTTGAAACACTTTGAATGAAGTATGAAACGGTCAAGTCTGACTCGTTCCACGAGGCTGATTTCTTGGCAGATTTTTTGGGGTTTGTTGGAATTCGGTGTGTTCTCTTTGGCTTTTATATGTAGCTTGCTCTTTCTGGAGATAATAAAGAGACTTTATCTGACTTTGTGGACCCATCATTTTTGAATATAAATGACAGGCTAGGGTGAAAGTGATATCAGAGGTAATATGGACGTGATATACTTTCGGTAAGCTTCAGCTGGACATATCTATTCAGAGGTTATATGGACATGATAGAATATGATCTAACTAGTTCTTTGGAAGTAGTGTTGTCAAAATGAGATCTTCACCCTACTCCGTTTGAGCAAAGGAAGCATAGTACATCTTCAGAAATTTGTCGTTGATAGGAGCCATTAACAAGTCTCCATTAGGCTTGGCTAATCTCTAAGCGCCATTTAAGAACGTCGTCTCGATCACATAAGGGCCTTCCCATTTGGGCTGGAATTTACCCTTACTCTTGTGAGTAATAATCATTAGCCTTTTCACAGCTAGAACTAGCTCGCCAACTTTGTACACTCTTTTCTTCATTTTTTGATTAAAAGCTCTGGAAATGCGTGCCTGGTAGAACGCGATGCGATGTTGGGCTTGAAGGCATTTCTCGTCTAATCCTTCTAGCTCTTGAAGCCTTAGACGATCATTATTTTCCTGAGTCAACTCATTAGCTACTGCTATTCTGAGTGACGGAATTTGGATTTCAATGGGGATAACTGCTTTACTCCCGTAAACCAATAAGAATGGGGTACAACCCGTCGGTGCTCGTACCGTTGTACGGTATGCCCAGAGGCATTCTCCTAGCTTCTCGTTCTAATCTCTTTTGTTTGAAGAGACAAACTTTTTCAAGAGTTTGATAATGGTTTTGTTGAAAGCTTCCGCCAGACCATTAGCAGCAGGATTATATGCCGTATAGGCCATATTTTGTATCCGATTTTTATCGCAAAATCGATAAAATGCTTGGCTGATGAATTGAGGCCCATTGTCATGAATTATCCTTCGGGGTATCCCAAAGCGATAAATGACATGATGCTTGATGAAGCTGATCACGTTGGATGTTTTTACCTCAGCAAGAGGGATCACCTCTGCCCATTTGGAGAAATAATCCGTGATGGCCAATATGAACCGATGACCTCTGGAAGAAGACGAGTGAATAGGACCAATGATATCCATACCCCATGCTTCAAAAGGCCAGGATGCAACCGTAGGATATAAATGTTCAGAAGGTTGATGCATAAAATCTGCATGAACCTGACAGGCTTTGCATTATCTTGTATATTTTATTGCATCTATGATCATAGTAGGCCAGTAATAGTCCATCCTCCTGATACGATCCTGTAGCTTAGGACCGGGTTGATGTGCTCCGCATACGCCGTCGTGAGCTTCACGGATAATCCGCTGTGCCTCATCATCGAAGAGACATCGTAATAGCAGTCCATCGTAGGTTCGGCGATATAGACATTGTGAAGACGCATCAAAATAGAAGCGTAATGATCGTCTTTTGATGGATACTGCTTCTTTAGGATCCTCCGGTAAAATTCCGTATGCCACGAAATCTATAAAAGGACTTCTCCAGTCTCTCTTGGGAGGATCTGGGTTCACAGCGTAGCTGCGTTCTATGTGAAAGTTGTTTTTTACACAGAATAAATCTCTGTTAAGAAGGATCATCGAATTCTGCCTTCTTATAGGAGTAGCTAAATCTGCAGCTAGACTAGCCAGGGCATCAGCTTCCAGATTCTGAGATCGAGGTACATGCTCTAAGAAGAACCCTTTGAAAGACATGGCTATCTCGATCGTTGCTTGGTGATAAGGAATGAGGTCTGGATTACGGACTTCATATATTCCTCTAACTTGATTGACGATCAGCAGAGAATCACTGAAAGCTTCCAGATATTCGACGTCCAATTCTTTAGCGACTTAGAGTCCGATGAGTAGGGCATTATACTCTGCCACATTATTAGAGCAAGGCTCGCTAAGAGAATATGCTCGATAGATGACGAGTTTATCAGGAGTGACCAGGACAATTCCTACTCCTGAAACTACGTTTCCCCTGGGGCCAGTCCTGGAGGCACCATCGAAGAATAGCTGGCATGTATCACTTTCCGTTGCAGAATTACATTCTGCCACTTCGTCCGAAATGTCCTCGTATAATCTGGAGGTTTCCGATATCGGATGAGAAGCTAGAAAATCAGCCTGGGCTTGGCCTTTGATGGACTTCTGAGGGACATACACCATATCATATGGTGTTAATAACATCGCCCAAGTTGTGAGTCGAGAATTGAGAATACTTGGCTTGTTCATCAATACCCGAAGAGGATTGATCCTGGAGATGATATGAATAGTCTGGCCTGTGACATAGTGTCGTATTTTCTGAATGGCGAACATTAGGGCCAAGCATTCTTTTTCCACTGGATTGTACCGGTGTTCAGCTCCGACCATCATCCTGCTTAAATAGTAGATAGCATGTTCATGACCCTCATCGTTCTTCTGTGCGAGGAGAGCTCCCAGAGAATGATTCATTGCTCGAACATACAGCAAAAATGGTCTTCCTATGACGGGAGGCACCAGAACTGGAGGATTAGTGAGGTAGCGTTTGATATCATTAAACGCTTGCTGACAGGCTTTGTCCCATACGAAGGATACACCTTTCTTCATGAGGCGAGAAAAAGGCTGACATCTCCCAGAGAGGTTGGATATGAATCTCCGGATATAAGCCAGACGATCTTGAAATCTCCTGAGTTCTCTCATATTATGGGATGGTCGCATTTCTAAGATGGCCTTCACTTTATCAGGGTCCACTTAAATGCCTTTAGCGGTAATGACAAATCCCAGGAATTTGCCACTGGATACACCAAGAAAGGACTTTGTAGGATTCATTTTGAGTTGGTGTTGGTGCATCAACTCAAACACTGTCTTCAAGTCTTGGATGTGATTATCCTTGATGCGGCTTTTGACAGCTATATCATCCACGTAACATTCCACTGTTTTGCGTAAATGCTCATAGAATATGTTACTCATAGCTCGTTGGTATGTAGCCCCGGCATTCTTCAGTCCGAAGGGTATGACCGTGTAACAATATACCCCCAATGGTGTCCGGAAGACAGTATGCTTCTCGTCTTCAGGATGCATCTTTATTTGGTTGTATCCTGAAAATCCGTCCATAAAAGACATGCGTTCAAAACCGCACGTATTATCGATCATGACGTCTGTAATGGAAAGAGGAAACTCATCCTTGGGGGAGGCTGCATTCAGATCCCGGTAGTCGATGCAAACACGCACTTTCCCACTTTTCTTTATGACTGGGACAACATTGGTGACCCAGTCAGGATGTTGTTCTTCCCGGATGAAGCCACAGGCTATCAGCTTCCTGATTTCATCTTCGATAGCGTCCATCATATCCGGGCGGAACCGGCGTTGGTGCTGCTTTACAGGCTTCGAATTGGGCAGTATGTTGAGTTTATGAGTAGCCACTTTTGGATCGAGTCCTGGCATATCCTCATAATTCCACGCAAAGACGTCGATATATTCTTTTATCAGCTAGATTATTTCTTCCCTTTCTTCTTCGGAAATAGTGTTACTGATAAATATCGGCTTTGGCAAAAGTTCATCTCCAATGTCAATTTGGATAACTTTATCTTCAGTGGGCGGTTCTCTCTGCTCGAACCGGAGTCCCCATTGCGTATCCATTTGATAATAAATGAAAGAAATGAAACTAGGTTTATACGAAACCCTTTTTTTGGTTTACAAACAAGAAGTACAATTAATCCTATACGAGGATGTTAAGTACAAAAATTTAATCTGGGTAAATATTGCTATAGGAGTCTGATCTGCGATCGATCACTTTGTCCCTTGGACCACACGATGATGAAGAAGTGATGTAGAAGACGGAGAAGCTTCAAAGATTGCAAAAGGGGAGTGGATGCTTGATGCCAAAATCGTCGATCACTACTCTCTGTCTGTGCTCTTCTTTCTTCGATTTTTTGACCTCTCTCTTCAATTCTTCGACCTTGGACCTCTGTTAATAGAGGTCTCTATTTATAGAGTTTGGTGCCAATAATCGTCCAGTCGGCATAAAAGTCGAACAGTGGAGAGTGTGGCACTTTTTACGCGGCAGTTATAATAACTGCCATCCACGTATAAATGATCTTCTGAATCTGCGTGTGACGTGTGTCCCATGATGAGGTAACGCGTATAACTGCTGCAAAGATCACGGCATGCAAGCCACGTAGGTAACTGTCCCTCGCGTAGAAAAGGTTGGCATAGAAGCCAATGACTGTCACCATGGCGTAGAAGCCAAATATTTGTCAAGTTGGCGTAGAAGCCCAATAGGCGTAGAAGCCCAGTAGGCGTAGAAGCCTGATGCTGCATGGATAGGTAGCTATCGTAAAAGATAGCCGATCCTCCTTCCTTAACTGAGGTCTTGAGCGTATTCTGGACCAAAATAGCCTTGTCACAAATGCAAATATAGCTTGAGTTGGCATATTCCGAGGAGATAGCATACGGCGTACTCATATAGCTAAAAATAGCCAGGTCGGCGTATTTCAAGGAGATAGCGTACAGCGTGCTCCTATAGCTAAAAATAGCCTGATGGCGTAATATGCAGAGGTGATGATGTGGACGTATTAGTCATAATTATGGCTCACCCAGTCTTTGAAAATAGAACCAAATCTCGTGCATTAAATGCAGAGATCTGCCCCCATCACGTGCATTAACTGCCGAGACGTGCCTCGAGCTCTGTACGAAGAGCAGCTTTTGACGTGGCAGTTTGTTTCGTCTCCTGCTGAGCGTAAACGCTCACATCTGCCTGTATAAAACTAGGCAGCGTATTCCCTTGAATGCGTAAAAGCAATTTGTATCAAGAAAATTTTACTAAACGACGGTCTGGGTCTCTGTGCTGAACCATCATTACAGCCGTCGTCTGGATAGTCGTGTAGTACTCTTTGTCAGGAGTCAGGTTCACTGCATGATCTGACAGGTTCATTCGAGGAATACGAAGAGTTCCCCGTACAATTTTCCCACTGCATTAAAAGCGAGCAGGTTTTACGCCAAAGTGGCAATATAACAACATTTTTACGCTGAAGCAGTCTGAAAATACTACATTATGCGGGTTGTTTTGGAGCTATATTTTACGCTGTACTTAGCGATGAAGCTCTGCTGTACGCCGATGGCTCTGAGGTCATGTCTTACGCCATACAGCACTGAAACTCTGCTTTACACGGGTTTTATGCATACTGCGTATAATTCTGCAGCGTATTTTTCATGCTTCTACACCTCTATGTATATAAATATCTAACCATCCATACCTATATGTCAATCTATGTATACACCTCACATATAGGTATCACACATACATATATATATATATATATATATATATATATATATACTAGAATATATATGCATACACACACTCTCCATAAATATATATATAATCATCAACAACAACATACATAGCTATGTAGACATATATATCTATATACTAGAATATATATATATATACATCTATATGCATACATACACTCTCCATAAATATATATATATATATATAATCATCAACAACATACATAGCTATGTAGACAGTATATATCAATACTCATATATATACATACCATATGAACAACACAAGAATACATATAACTTAATATATATATATATATATATATATATATATATATATATATATATATATACTATGATAATTAATATACTTATTAGCTATGAACAATGCATATTAAATATAAAATGCAATACAACAAATACATGGAGTGCATCGCACCCATATCACACTAGATTTATGATACGCTTGCGTCACGAGTCCACCACACAACCAAACGTACCCCAAAGGACACGAACAAGTCTAATATATTATTTATAAATAATACGAAGAGTCAAACATATATCTACGTGTCTATGTCAAAATATGATATGCACAAAGTTCCGTGTCGGAGGAAAACCCCCAAATCAACACGTATCACCAAATTGTTGGGATACGACCTACATGTACCCAATTGTGGACACGACACTAGCCACAAACACACAAACATATATCAAATTTATCTATAGGACCAATTGACAAATACAACAAGTGTCAATATCGGAATTTCCCCAAAATTGACACAAAAAGTATCATAACTTTCTCAATAGGCCTCCTATGAACTCAATTCCAAATACTATGGGTAGCCTATGCATATGAATTGATTTCTTATGGTTAAATCTCAGATTTAGAACCTAAATTAAGGGGAAAACTAAATTTTACCTATTAGGAGATGGATTCCTAATGCAACCTCCAAATATGATAAAATTGGCCTCCAACTTGTAAATCCTTGCTCCTCTTTATAGATCCTTGCTTCCTCCTTCTAGATCCTTGATCCACTAGCCTCCAATGGTAATTTGGGAAGGAATTTGAATGAAATTTGGTAGGAAAATGATGTGGGAATGAGGAAATTTGGTTGAAAAAAATTCTAAATCTAGATTTGAAATGAAAAGAGGAGAGAGAAACTTTTTCTCCCTCTTAAAGTAGGCCGGCCACTTGACCCCCTCCCCAAGCTACTATGTAATGTCTATTATACCCCTTGGGGCCTCTCATGAAGAAATAATTAAGGAGAAAATATTCTAGTCTAATGGTTTAATTAAATTAATCATCCTCCTAATCAATGGGCTTCTAATTGGACTCAATTCTAACAATTAATACATGTTGGTCCATGAGTCTAAGCTAAACTAGTTAGGTCCACTAACACAAGTCCAAATCACTAAACTAACATCTAACAATAATAAAATAATACAATAAATAATTATTTAACATGCACAATATTTAATTAATTATGAAATGACTAAAATACCCCTTCCTAGAAAATGTGGTAGTGACACCATACCCAAACACAATAAGTACAAGTAAGAGTTACAAACTCAAAAATACATGTAAGAGATTTTTTAACAAACATATTATGCATATATATAAAATCAAGGCTTGCCTTGGGTGCACACACACACACAACGTGTGTATCGTGTCAGTGTCAGTGTGTATCGTGTACATATATACATATTTTACACAACGTGTCCGTGTTAGTGCCTGTGTCAGTGTGTGTGTGTGTATCGTGTCAGCGTGTCTATGTTAGTGTGTTTGTGTCGTGTCGTGTCGGCAAGAGGGGGTTAGGGTTAGGGTTACCTGACCGAGGGGGGTCGGGGTCGAGGTCAGATGGGTCATGGGGGGAGCACGGTCGGAACCCTAACCCTCAGACAGTCGGCGCCGAAGGGGGTCGCGGGGGTCACGGAGAGAGAAAAAGATAGAGGGGGTTAGGGTTTACCGTCGGAGCCGGAGGGGGTTGCGAGGGGGGGAGCACCGTCGAAGCCAAAGGGGGTCGAGGGGGAAGGAGGGGGGAAATCGGGTTTGGAAATTTTTGGAAGGGGGAATGAAATCGGCTTATAAACCTATATGAAAATATTTTAACGATGTATGGAATATGACGTCGCTAAACGTTGCAGATTTTATTATATTTAGCAACATATGGAAGATAACTTCTCAAAACGTCGCTATAATAAAAATAATAGTAACGTTTTACGACATCTGCTTCCGTAATATACTTTTTAATCGCTAAGGGTTGCGAACAGTATCTAGCAGTGATGTTCTGCGATGTTACTTTCTGGCATCGCTAAATTCATAAATGATAGCGATGTCAGTGAGTAACGTCGCTAAAAATGTCACTATTTCCTCATATTTTGGTAGTGGGACGGATTGTGCCACTCTACAAAAGGATTAGTCTGCATGTTTCTCATCTAATTTATGTTAATGATCTCTTGGTTTTCCTGTAACCCACGATGGAGGAGCTCACTGAGATTTTAGATATTATGGGGGAGTTCAGACGATTATTAGGATTATATCTGAACAGGGACAAGAGTAGAGTATATTTTAGTACTTATTGCCCACTTATGGAGGAACGGGATACGGTGTTGGGTGTGGAGAAAGGAGAGCTTCCTGTTAAATATCTGGGTGTCTCACTTTAAGTCAATTATGCTAAGGAACTGGATTTCCAGAGCCTGGTGGAATACACACAACGGCGGGTAGAAGGCTGGCAAACACAATGTATGTCCTTTGGAGGTCGTATTGAGTTGGTTCGAGAAGTCATCTCAGTATTAGCTTTATTTTGACTGCAGTCTATTATTTTACCGCTAGCTACTATTCGAAAAATATAGCGCATATGTGCTAACTTTATCTGGCATGATGGGTTGCATGCCATTACTTGGGATCAGCTTTGTTGACCACAGGAAGAGGGGGTGGGAATTCGTCCCTTGCAGACAGTACGTGATGTAGCAGGAATGTAAGAATCCTAATTCTGAAAACCGTATTAATTATTTTTATCTATAATTATGAGCTAAATAGAGAGAATATATTTTATTAGATTTTATTAGAGGTGTTTGTGCATTTAGAGGACTTATGGAGCTATTATAAATTTTTCCTAATTTATTCCATGTAGGAGACCCGTTGGACAGTTGCTAGCTCAACCGTATGCACCAATATAATTCTTAGAATTTCCTGTAAATAGATATGTGTATATATATAAATAATTCCTATTGGATATTGGATATCAAACCGAAATCCAAATCCACTACCCGCTTGCACCCAAACTCGCGTAGAAAAATCAGCAGCAGCAGTAGTAAAACCCAACTTCTCTTTCTTTCCTTCTCCGCGCGTAAAGTTTAAACCCTACGCGTAAAGCAACTCCGCGCGTAAAGTAGAACTCTACCGCTTCTTATTTCACCGTGCGTAAACTCAACCCCACCGCTTAAATTCCTACACCGTGCATAAAACAAACCCACCGCCTCATTTCCACCGCCTCTTATCTCTATGTTATTACTAAACAACCCTCAGCCGAAACCTAAACCAATGAAAGAGAAACAGCAGCAGCAGTAGTTTCTTAACCATTAAGTGATTCCCACCGCCTCTTATCTCTATATATATACAACTCTTTCAAACCCTAAACTACAATTCTTCTTTCACTAAACTAACACGCTGCTTTGGACGTGCACTATACAGAACTTTTGCTCGGCAAGTATACCTTGCCATTGTACTGTTATTTATATTTCAGCTGATACATGCATGTTTAATTCTGCTTATATAGATGTTTATTTATGTAGATTTGAGACCTACTTTATGAGACCACCCCAGTATCATGTAGCATCAGTAGGTTCATTGGCCGTGACACAGTTGTTACACGAGTTGTGAGTCTCATATAGATTCTGGACTACGTACCGGGTTGGCCTCCTGTACATATGAGCCGTGCGTTAGGGATAACTGCTGATAGAAACTTTGTATGCTAGAAGACTCTGCAGTTATTAGTGGTTCAGGGACATAGCCTATTGTAGTACGGTGGTCCAATCCTTGTCCTTGTTTGGTTGTAGGATTGGGTTATTGTACTAAAGATAGGTTATGAACCAAATCATGTCATGGATATGACATGCTTAGAGCATTGGGCGGGGAGGACTACTAGTAGGTGTATGGGACACCCCACTTTCTTTACTACGGATGCCACACTCGACGGGATGATATGGTTGTTATATTTACTACGGATGCCACACTCTTCGGGGTGATATGGTTGTTATATACTATGCAAATTCCCTTTTCTTCAGAGCAGTAGGACGTTATTATATACATGCGCCCTTGTACTGGGGGCATATGTGGCATATACTAGCCAGTTATCATGATTGGTGAATTACGTCAGCATATGTCTAGCCTACACTTTCCCTACGCTCAAAGTTGTCCTCAAGTTGTATTTCACTTAGACGGTTAGGCGACCCACTGGATGTTTATTTTTTAGTACTTATTGGCATGTTATTATGTATCTTGTTACGTCCCTCTGAGGACCTGGTCCCTTTCCAGATATGGACGAGCAAGAGTATCCACAGGAATACGGACTTGGACCCGACTCTACTTACCAGACTGAGGAGGTCTTACCCTCAGAATAGCTGTAATTAATTCCACTGTTTAGAGATTTTGTTCTACTTCAGTATAGTCGTTTGTAGTGGATTTGTTTCCACCGGACTATCAGACTTGATACTTATCCTTGATATCCAGTTATTATTCATCTCTTTATTCCTACTGATTATTTGTGTTGTGGATGAGATATAGATTATGTGTGACTTGTTGTGACAGTATATTACCACTGATGGATTGCATATTCATATACAGCGTACGTGTGCATATGATTTTCATATATTGGAGTTCATATACATACGGCTGGGCATATCCGTGTTCCTAGTCCTACATATTTTGGGACTGGGGCGTAACAAGGAATGAAACTAGCATGGAAGTTTCTCCAAGGAGGATCCCAATGGGTTGAGTGGATAGCTAATAGGTACCTAAAGGGCAGCAACTTCTGGACCTACAGGTATAACAACAATGTTACAGTCTCTTTCAAGCGGCTGCTGCACAACTGTGCTAATGTTAAAACTTCTATACATCGGGTTATATGGGATGAGAGGAGTAATGATTTATGGCGTGATCCATGGGTTGAACATCAAAGCCTACTGGAGAGGACGGGTGAGCAGATGCACTTGGAGGCGGGCAGAGGTTTGGGGGTGCACAATATTGTTCGAAATGGAGAATGGTGCTCGGAGGTTTACGCTTACACTGCCAAATTTGCTAATCTCATTCGGGCGATCCTGTTGAACCCGAATGTCAGCAAGGATAGTTGGGTTTGGCAGTCACCTGGGGGAGGAGTTGTCAATGGAAAGTTCGAGTTTAAGACATGCTATGATTTCATGCGGTCGACACATCCGAGATTGGAGAACTTTAATTTCATTTGGCCTAAGGGTCTGGCTCATAAAATGCAGGTTTGCATGTACCGTCTTCTGTTGGAAAGACTACTAACCGTGGACAGGCTTGCTCACTTTGGAGTTCGGATTACTACTTAACGAGGTGTGGTCTATAATCACCTTAACGAGTCAAAGAAGCATTTATTCTTCGAATGTGTGACGACTTGGTTCTTCTGGCAAGAGCAATGTAAGAGGTTGGGTGGTTGCAATGATACTAAGGATATTGGAGAAATTATTGGGCGGATTAGGGCATAGAAAAGTAAAGGGGGGATATAGTTTAATGAGGCTCAACTTCGATTAGCATCAACAATATGGTATGTTTGGAGAGAGCGAAATATACGTATATTTGATACTACCACTACCTCTTCCATTGGAATTTTGCATAATATTAAGTTTGATGTGGCTGCAATGAGTCCTTCTCAGGGAGTCTTAAAGTGTATGTATTATAATTGGTTGGTCAAAAAAATATAACATGCATGATACTAGAACTTAAAATAACTATACAACACATTATCTTTGTTATTACCACATTCCTCGAGTCATCGCTCATGCTTCCATTCTTCTCAATTCAAGGGTCACCTCATTCGCCTACTTTTCAGTCTAAGAATTTCTACCTTTGCGACTCAACGGTTCCAAAATATTTCTATCTCTAATACAACAATACAATAATTTGCAAGATAACATAACAACATCACTATGTTCCACATGATAACATAACAACAGCACTATGTTCCATATGATAATATAACAATTATACTATATTACACATGATAACATAACAACAACAATATATTCCATGTTTCTATAATAACAGTTCAATATTTCATATGTCTATATAGAAAGTTAACAGCAATGTTATTACTCTCTTTTATCTTTGTTCTTTTACTTAGCATTAACAATCTCATGGCATATAGAATCAAAGTCTAGTAACATCTTTTTATTAAGTGTGAAGGTAAAGGGGAGAATGATCAAAATAACTCACCATCTGATGAATTGACTTCGTCTCAAACACAAGATCTCTGCATAATTCTTCTGCACGAATCCAAGTCTAAACAGACCCTTTGATCCAACAAGCTAGCACAATGCATCGCACGGAGCGGAGTATTACATACCAAGCTATTGTGTCTTTGGGAAGAAGAAGGGCTTTTGAGAAAGATATTGCAAAACAAGAAGTTCGTGCTTGATTAGTTTTCAACTTCAACAAAAGAATATAAATTATTTGTTCAAGGATGGACGCATGTTCCTGCGCGAAGTAGGCTCATGCGAGAACCATATTCTCGCACAAAGTAGGCTCTTGGGAGAACCATTCTCTCACACGAAGCAAGTTCCAGTGCTGAACCATACTTTCGTGCGAAGTAGGTTCCAGCAAGAACCATACTCCCGCACGAAGTAGGTTCCAATGAGAATCATACTCCTGCGAGAAGCATGTTCTAGCGAGAACCATTCTCTCGTGCAAAATAGGTTCCAGCAAGAACCAAACTTCATCGCGAAGTAGGTTCCTGCGAGAACCTTTCTATCACGTGAAGCCGATTCAATGTTCCAGCTTGTAAAATCATTGGAGTTGGAAAGGTTGTTAAGTTAATTTTAAGGTCCAAAATGTTCTTATACTTGGTTTTAAAGCATAATCTAATTTCAATTAGCCAACTTTGTCATGAAGGTATTCAATTTGATTCAAGTTCTTGCAAATTAATGAATTTACAATTATTGTTCATTGATTTATGGAATTAGAAGCAATAACATTTATATATTAAATTTGGATTATCTTACTTAAGTACCCTTTAATTGTATGGTTGTGAGGGACAAATTATTTATGAAATAGAAGGCCAACACAAATTAATATAAAATTATTTGACAAGCTTTCAGGAAAGTTGTGAAGGGTCTTCCCTACTATTAGTGGAGGGTGCTAAAAGCAAGCTATTTGTGAATTGGCTCGCTCAAGAGCTCGAGCTCAAAGCCTAAAAATAGGTATTCGGTTAATGAGCTTGCGTGGCGTCTAGTTTTTTTTTTTATATATTTGTATAAGTGAAATATCTTATACTACACTAATGGACTTTTCCAATTTGTTATAAAGATCAAGTTTAACAATTTCAGTTTTAGGTACCTATCGGATTTGTCGGGAAATCGAATCCGGGGGGAAGGGAGCGCGTGGGGCTGAGACTTCCAGCACAAACAAACAAACAAACAAAACCTATTTTTAGTGTAGTAGTGTAACTATTCATATTCTGAAGAAAAAAAAAAAAAAAATCCAACCGTCCAAATAAAAATAATTTTAAAAGTAACAACCATTAGAAATGGTCTTAGTGGTGAGTTGTATCTAACAATTTATCCCATAAATGTGCAAGAAATGAAGTGATGAGGGTAACTCCTCAATAAGGGCCTATTTGGTAGCTCAAAGGTGGACTAGAAGTTAGAACTCATCTTCAATTTATTTGTCAATGTAGTTTATCTTCAATATAATTTTGTAAAAAAATTAAAATATTTCTCAATGTAATGTATCTTGAAATTTTTTTTTTTTGTTCATTTATGAGAATATAAGTTTTTATTTGTGCAAATTTTGGAGAAAGATTATAGTGCTATCTATTTAAGTTAAAAAAAATCATATTTTAAAATGGGAGTAAGCTTATCCATATTTAAGGAGGTTACCATATCTCCAACCAAT